>JBBBWG010026402.1:1867-40933 GCA_037176905.1 Azolla pinnata
TAGACTGCGCGGAAACGTGTGACATGTGGCGCATTGCATAAAACAGATCGACAAAAGCCAAGATTGCCAACAAGGCTCGTGAAGATACAACACAAAACGTTATCCACGACACATTTGCATAAAACAGGTGGACAAAAGCTAAGAATGCGAGCAAGGCTCGTGAAGATACAACACACAAAATGATCCGCTAACGTCTTTATAGGCTAATAGGAGCGCCTAAGATAAAAGGGCCACAACAACTTTTGCGTCCTCACGAGATCTGTGAAAGTACAATGACGATTACTAGAAACCGTTTGTAAGGTCCTATCAAGATTCGAACTCGAGCCTTTAGATTCAAAGTCCAATGTCATAACCACTAGACAATAGAATCGCAAGGCCTTTAATAAATTAAAAGCAAATTTTTTTGGTGGAGAAAAGTTATACAGGCAACGTCCTCAATATATTAAACGCGTCGTCTTAGGCTAGCATGACACATTTAATAATGCTTGTGTATGTAGTCATTAATCAGAGTTACAACATGATTCTACGATATCGTTTTTCGAGGTTCATTTTTGGACTTGGATTCAATATCCAATGTCCTAACCACGGTGTTCAAAACCAGTGGGTTGTCCAATAAAATTACTTTTATAACGAGCAAGTCTGCTAACCAAGTTGGTGTACATAGGGAAAGAAGTAGAGATATATTATAATCTTCATAGGCCAGGCCAATACGACCCAAGACATGGGGACAAAGAGAGAGAGAGAGACACACACACACACACACACAAAGAGTGTGTGGCTGAATGCGCACAAAGAAAAAAAAAAACATCGTCCAACTCGTCCAAACATACTATAATGCATGTCGATAGTTTGTATACATGACCCTAGATTCCTGTGATAAAGAGGACTTGTGTCAACAGCAGTACAATCGGGGTACTCAATGTCACGTGAAACGCGCAAAAGGTAGTCCAAATAAATTAATTTTCTTGGCCACTCGACTGGGCGCGTCGTTACGGTGAGTTCCGTCACTCTCTTAAGTCGAGCTCCCCCCCTCCGATGCAGTTTCCGATATCTAGAGTATAAAAACACGAAGCTTTCAAACAAAAGCAATTTTTCAAGAGAGAAATTTGTCAGGTAAAGATAGATCGGAAGAAAGACATATAAAACAAATAGACAAATTTGCGTAAACGTTTCGTGTATTTCGCGAGTTGTATGCGAATGTACAATGAGAATTGAGGGACATCATAAGTAAAAGTCCTATCGAGATTCGAACTTGAGCTTTTGGATTCAGAGTCCAATGTCCTTACCACTAGACTATAGAACCACTAGCAAGCAATACTTTTGTCACATGTACATGTCGGTAAGACAGTCTGTGTGAAAACATGTGACACGTGGCACATTGCATAAAACAGATCGACAAAAGCCAAGATTGCCAACAAGACTCGTGAAGATACAACACAAGAAGTTATCCACTACACATTTGCATAAAATAGTTGGACAAAAGCTAAGAATGTGAGCAAGGCTCGTGAAGATACAACACAAAAAATGATCTGATAACGTCTTAATAGGCTAATAGGAGTGCTTGAGACAAAAAAAATACATCGTCCAACTCGTCCAACCATACTATAATGTCCGTCGATAGTTTGTATACATGGCCCTAGATTCCTGTGATAAAGAGGACTTGAGTCAACAACAATACAAATGGGGCACTCAATGTTGGCTCCGTCCACGTGAAACGCGTAAAAGGTAGTCCAAGTAAATTAATTTTATTGGCCACTCGACTGGGCGCGCCGTTACGTTGAGTTCCGTCACTCTCTTAAGTCGAGCTCCGCCCCTTCGATGTAGTTTTCGATGTCTAGATTATAAAAACACAAAGCTTTCAAACAAAAGCAATTTTTCAAGAGAGAAATTTGCGAGGTAAAAGGAAAGAAAGAAATCTACGAAAACATTTCGTGTATGTTGCGAGTTGTATGTGAGTCTACAATGAGAATTGAGGGATATCATAACCAAGGTCGTATCAAGATTCAAACTCAAGCTCTTGGATTCAAAGTCTAATGTCCTTACCACTAGACTATAGAACCACTAACAAAAAATGTTTTTGTCACATGTACATGGTCCCAAGACAGCCTGTATAGAAACGTGTGACACGTGGCACATTACGTAAAACAACTCGACAAAAGCCAAGATTGCCAACAAGGCTTGTGAAGATACAACACAAAAAATGATACGTTTAAAAATGATAAAGAAGACTTGGGTCACTGGAATATAGAACCACGAGGCCTTTAACAAACTAAAAGCAAATTTTTTTCGTGAAGAGTAATTATGAAGGCAACGTGCTCAATATATTAATCGCGTCTTCTTAGGCAAGCATGACACGTTTAATAATGCTTGTGTATTTAGTCATTAATCCGAGTTACAGGACAATACTACAATATCGTTTTTCGAAGATGATGGGCCTGTATCATCTCGACATGCCGAGCTTGAGGAGGAGTGTGCAGCAAGATGATGCGACCACACAAAGACAATGTACGGTCAAAAGGGAGAGTATGCAGAAGCAAGACAAAAGGGTCGCCGCTAAAAAGGATGCGGAAGAGATACCGCAAAGAAGGATCACACGAAAAGTGTGCATGCATAGAATTGTAAAAACTAGAAAATCTAACATGCAGAGAAAATTGCCTTAATAAACCGGAGTTCGAGGACTTAATGATCAAAACTCTGTCCACGGTAACAAGTCCACGTCACCAAAACTTGCACGATAGGACATTCGCGATAACAAAACATTTAAATGTGTGGAATATAGTTACAAGAAGATTGCACATAGCAAAAGTTATTGGATCAAAACTTAGAAGCAACAACATCGTACGTATGTGCATATAAGATTACTCGGAATGTGCACATATAAGATTACTCGGAATGAAAGAACAATAGGGGTAACAAAGTTGTTAAAGCAAAGTCAAAAGCTATAATAGTAGTTGAGGGTGTATGTGAGATTGTTGGGATCATAAAGATGCTAAGTAGAGCCCAAGGAGTAGATACAACTAAAGGTGTTCAAAGAACTGCTAGGACTACAAAAGCAGGTGGAGCTGCCTGAGCTTGAGGAGCTCAATGTTGCAGTGACCACAAAGGGGACCATAGGAGCTAAAGGAGCATTAAAAGCAAATGGAGCCAAGAGAGTTTCGTGAGCAAAAGTTACCACAATGTTAGAACAATAGCAAGGGTGGTGAGCATGGAATAGAAAAGTCCCACAACCGCTTAAACATGATTGCGGCTATAACAAAGCGAGCCGCGTCAAAAAGTTTTTGTTTGAGGAGGAGTGTTGAGTAACAAACCCAACTTTATAATGTGATCACTGACCGAAAGAGAGAATCTAGTCAAAACTAGATTCTCATGCATTGAGTCCACCTTTTTCACTCATGTACTTGGCTAGATGCCCATCTTGGATAAACATGCAAGATGCTTTTTCTGCACTCATCTTAGATTTCAATCTTAGATAGATATTTAAGATGCCCATCCTAATATCTTGATGAGCTATCATAACATGACAAGAAGAATCTTGTGCGTTAATATATAAGACCCCCTTGGGGCACTCTTGTAGAATGAACTGAATGATTAACTTTCTCGCTTGTATTCGTACTCTCTTGCCTTCTATTCTCATCTCAGTCACACAACGCTCTCTTCTCTGTCACATAGCTTTTGTAATAGAAGCCCTCAAGTTTCTTCACACTACTAATCTTATTCTTGAATATTAAGTTCTCCTCCACTGTAAAGGTGATGGTAACAACAATGTCCTTGGAAATGAACAGAGATGTTGCATTGGAGCCCTCCTGATGTATTGTTGAGTTAACACTACTTGACATCATCGCTTCATCCTAAAACCCTAAAATCTTACTTTTTCAAAAGAAAAATTAATGCATTTTCTCCATTGAAGTATGTATTAAGAATTTTGATTTAGAACTAAATATATATACTTTAAGAAATTATCTTTCACTTATTTTTTCTTTTTGAAGTGTGGATGTTCATTCTTATTTGATTTATTTTTCAACATTTCATTTTACAATCGCCTGATTTCATGATTTACAAGCTAGGTTTAAATCTATCCTTCATTTTTAGTACCTGTTCCTCGTGATGTTTGGATCTCATCCTTGGAGATAAGAGAAGGAACTTTGGCCTTGTGTTGTCAAAATTTGGTCTATCATCAAGGGTGTGGTGAGAGGCACTATGTATTTGGATGCTTTGTAACATTCCCCTAAGCGTGTTGTTCTCGGCTTGTGCTTGTGTGCGAAAGCACTTCCATCACGTATTTGGAGGCCAATAGGATAGAATGGGGGCTGTTGAGAAGGGGTGTCTGTCAGCAATAATAAAACCATCATAAAGTTCTGAGATAGAGGCCGAAACTTGAGATAAAACACCCAAGCAACTAAGCGTGCACGTATGCACAGATCTATTATATTGTAATGCAAGTTATGTTTCTATTCCTTCTTTTCTTATTTTTTGCCCCCACTGTTATTTAGCACGCGTCTTGTAGTCTGGAATTCCTTCATGTTTTCCTTTTTCATTCAAAGGGAGGACTAGCAC
Organism: Azolla pinnata; assembly: GCA_037176905.1. NCBI lineage: Eukaryota > Viridiplantae > Streptophyta > Polypodiopsida > Salviniales > Salviniaceae > Azolla > Azolla pinnata. The sequence continues at coordinate 6,422 of JBBBWG010026402.1, forward strand.
GATTGTCGATTCGTTACAAGCGCCTTGTCGATGATCATCATAATTTCTTTTCTTTAGGCCGCAACTTCGCGGCCATTGAAATCGTCTGGCCATCATTGGGAAGTCTGCAAGTCAGAAAAGTCGCCGGATTGCTAACAAAAAGACAGAGGTCTCACCTAGAAATGACTTTGCGAGAAGCAAATCTCAAATCCATACAGCGAATGGTGCCAAATGAGAGCTTCGAATCTGGCAAAGAGGCCCTGCCTATAATAGGCAGACATGCCAGTGGCCGTCCCATTCTGAAGCAAACGAAGCACTACACTAGCTTCATGCTGCTTGTCTTGGACAGTTGAGTCAGACAATGGTAACATGAAGTAGATTCACACATGTTGAACATACATGCACCTGCATACCGACACCGACATAAACATGCCCATACACATCCACACACATACAATCAGTCTGCACATGCATCGCACACATACACATACACGCATGCACCTGTACCCGCATCCACATTCGCATCTGCACAATGCAGTCATATGCATACACACATGTATACACATGCACATACATAGACACATGTAGATACATCGACACATACACCGACGCCTGCACGCATGCACATATGTCATCCACAAACACATGCACATGCACATGCACATACACATACACACAAAATGCACATGCATACACACTCATCCACTTACACACACATGCACATGCATACACACATGCACATGCACGTGCACACATATACACACATCCACACCCACATCCACATCTGCATATTGTGATCATGCGCATGCACACATGTACACATACAATCAATCTGCACACACATCACGCACATACACATATGCACATGCACATGTACCCGCATCTGCATAATGCAGTCATATGCATACACACATGTAGATACATCGACACATACACCGACGCTTGCTCGCATGCACATATGTCATACACAGACACATGCACATGCACATGCACATACACACATGCACATGCACATGCACATGCACACACGCATGCACGCACACACACATACACATGCACGTGCACACATATACACACATCCACACCCACATCCACATCTGCATATTGTGATCATGCGCATGCACACATGTACACATACATTATTAGTATATATATATATATATATATGCACCTCCACATAACACGATGGTCCATATGGATACATACGGGAGAATGCGTATATTATACGTATAGTATACGTGTACAGATACGTACGTTGTTGGTGAGAATATGTCGCAGAATTGTCTGAGAATCTTCAAGTTGGAAAAATTCTCATCATTTTTTATTATTAAATATCAGCGCCAAAAACTGTAAACAAAAGAAAAGGAAACAAAATACGAAGCGAGAAAATACACGTCTGCTGTCTCTTTGGTTCTGACAGAAACCCTAATTTTCTCCATCCGTTTCTGTGCTCCCGCAGAAATCGTGAATTCCTTCGCAGGGAAACAGGCATTCATTCGTTTCGATTCTTTCTCTCTCCAAATCCTCTCCGCATTTCCCATGCTGACGTGCTTTCGGGGATATGCATGTGTTCGGGATGCGCGCCATCGCCATTCATGCCTTCTGTGCTGTTGAATCCGCAGAACCCTAAGTTCTTCGCTTCATATCCGAAAGTTTTGCTTCCTATCCTTCTTGCTCCTCCTCATTCCTCTGTATCGCAGAAATCTGAGCAGGTGAAGCTTCCAGGTGCCCCCCCCCCCCGGACAGCCAAATTTGTGCTACTTGCCATATCTGAGCAGGCTTTCAAGAATCAGAAGAACAATAAAGAAGACGGAGTACAAAGGTGCAAGCGGAAGCAATGGATATGGCCAAGGGTAGGGTTACAACTTCAACCAACTGACGCAAAATGAACATCAGAAAGTTCATCAGAAGAAGGACAAAGATGAAAAACTAAAACTACAAATTTCCCTTGTTTTTAGAATGGGAAACTAGGCTTAGATTTAGGGACTTGACATGGAATTTATTTGATTTTTTTTATCAGCTATTTCACTGATCTTGGAAAGAACAAGAAGTCATTCGTGAAAATAGTAGTAACAAGCATCTTGTAATTTAGACATGGGAAAACAGCTTTATGACTATTAAGGTATTGACATGGAAATCTAGTTTGTCATACAAATAGTAAATCAGAAGAAGATATCAAAATAAAGAAAGAAGAAGAAGAAGAAGAAGAAGAAGAAGAAGAAGAAGAAGAAGAAAACGAAGATAGCAAAGCAACATCTGTTCCATTTTGGAATGAAATTTAGAGTTGCCTTCCTTGTATTGGAAGTATGATTATTCAACTAACTGATCGGAATCCAATCCAAATACATAGAGAAGAAGAATACCACATGCATGACAGTTTTGTTTTCCCTCTTTGATGGGAAATCAGTGCTTGGTCACGGTTGGGGTTGGGTTGACATGGAAAATTTGTTTGCACAGTAATGCGAATTACTCAAACTGATCCAATCCAATCCTATCCAATAAAATTTGGCCAAATCAAGTTCCAACTTTTAATCAAATCAAATCAAAATCAGATTTGGTTCAGATCAAGGTGGAATCATGAGTGAGATTGCCTCATCTCCAAGAAGCAGAGGGGGAAAGAGTGGCCGGTTCTTACCTAGCTTCCGGTCTCTCGTCCGGAGTGCAAGCAGCCTGGCTTCGACTGTGAGATCTGCTGGCTCTTCTGTCGCATCCACCATCATCTCACCCGATGAGGATCGTCAATGTGAAGAGGTATGTATGCATGTATGCCAATATTATTGTTGATAGTTTCCTTTCACTCTACACACTGTCATGAACAAGTCTTTCTAGAACATTCTAGACTCTTTATGCTATTGCACGGTCACGTGAGGAATCTGTGAAGAACTGTTGTAACTTCCAATTGTGTTTGCTTGTCTAGTTAGATGAAACCAAAATGGTTTTGCAAAAATTTGCATTGGATACATTCTGGATTGTTAACACTGTGCACGTGCAAAACAAGGGCTACCTCATCATGTATGTATAAAAGAACTATAGGAATCTGCAGTATGAAATCATAGAGCACCGTTGAGTCCAATGAGACCGAATGGTGGTAGCGTAATACACCCACCTCTGTCGGAGTAATATGTATATTTACACTGCATACGTATATGCATGAATGAATGGACGGGTATCAAATCTGGTATGGGACGTGATTATGGATGCATATATGTTTGCTGTATGTGTGCACACACATACGTGTGAATGAAAGGACGCATACAAAATCTGGTATGCATTGTGATTATGGATGTAGAATCACTTTATATTGTTCAACTACAGAAGCCACCAATAAAATTGGTGGAGCACATCTTACAGAAAAGCTCTAAATAAGGGTGTCTTTCTTCCAGGGAAAAGAAAAGTTTTGAAATTGTTTATTTTTTGGACTGGTATATAATCTAAGAAGCTGTGCCTTTTTGACATGTGCTCAACAAGTCCAGACATAAAAATTCAAATTTAATTGATCTGCTTTCTCTTTTTAAACTTCTATGGAGTTTATTATTTATGTGAATCTTTCCGACAGTTTCCTAACTTAAAGTGGCTCTGTTTTTGCATTTTCTTGTAAAACTTAATATTTTTTGCTTTTTCTTTTCCTGTAAGGTTTATAAATATGTACAGCCAAACAAAAACTGATGATCATGAAGTATATACCTGATGAGGATAGCGAGACGGGCTTGTTTAATGGATGTAAAGGTGGGATACATGGGAGGTCAAATTTTCTGGGCTTTGAACCAAGTCATAAGGATAACAGCCACATGGGAATTTATGATGGGGTGGGAGGCTACAGAATAGTTCGAATACAGTATGTGAGAGATGCTATTGAGATATTGTTGGTGTTGTAAACCTCTTGTGTATTTTCCAAGGCCAATCTTGTAGTCAGTAGTATGAGATGCAAATCTCGTCTGTGGCCTAGGGTTGGAAGGGTTGGATGAGCACATGTATTTTCACCATATTGTTTTTGAACTTATTGCTAACCATTAGTACATTACAATGTGATTATAGTTGGTTTTATATGCGACTTTAAATCTTAAAACTTCTCTGTATCCAATCATGTTTGTGGAAACGAAATATGTTCCATGAATACTATATTTTACTTTCGTATATACACACTGTGTATTTTTTTTATACCTGTTAACATTCCGTTTGATGATTCCCTTTAGTATGAAAATCATCACTGAGGAGTGAAATAGCAACCGCAAGAATGAGTCACGTGGTAATATGGCAGACAAAAAAGTTTGTAATGTCTTTGATCAACTCCTAATATAACATGAGCTGCCCTAAATCAGCATCCAGTATTTTTTATCAGTACTATGGCATCTATGCTAGGTTAGATTTTTCAGCCTCATCTACATGCTAATGTCTGTAGGTTATAAAAGGTATTAGGAAATGGGTGGGTAGCTGGAAAATAAGAATTTCAATATGCCGAAGTGCATACAGAAACAAGAAGGTGCTGAGGAAGATTTGAAGCAGTAATGCACCATTAATAGGATTAAATAGTGTACAGTCACTGTCATTAGATCCAGACATTCTATTCTACACCTAGGATAAACTCTTTTTTAATTCTTTGATTGTCTATATGTTTGCAGGTGCAATGGGCAGGATTCGACAGAATAGAATTAGGACAAGGAAACAGTCGTTGTGTTCTTCTCCTAACATACCTGAACGGATTTCAAGTTTGGGATATTGAAGATGCAAGTGATGTCTGGGAACTTGTTTCAAAACGAGATGGTCCAGTTGCTTTTTTAAGGGTCCAACCTCAGCCTTTTCCAGAAAAATGTGATGGAATCTTAAAGACAGCTCGGCCCTTACTGCTGGTTGTAACTACAGATTCAACACCTTGTAGGAACAATGGTGGTCATGGTGGGCTATCAAATGGATATAGTCCAGTTTTGGGGAGCTCTGCCCTTCCCGTTGAAAATCCGATAGTTCCAACAATAGTCAAATTTTACTCTTTAAGAAGTCATACATATGTACATACTTTAAGGTTTCGCACAGCTATATATGCGGTTCGTTGCAGTCCTCGAGTTGTTGCAGTTGCACTCACTGCTCAAGTATGTTCATCGTGTATCTAAAATATCATCAAATTTCTTTATCTACTGTTGTAAGCTTATTGTATTCTTCTTGCAGCTCTATTGTTTTGATGCAGAAACCCTGCAGAGTACATTCAGTGTGCTCACATATCCATCACCCCAACCTGGGTCAAATACCCTAAATTTTGGATATGGTGCTATGGCTGTTGGGCCAAGATGGTTGGCGTATGCTGCAAACCAATCCCTTGTCTCTAATACAGGGCGGGTTTCTTCCCAACATCTCTCCCCTTCTCCTGGTGTTAGTCCCTCTACTTCTCCTGCCAATGCAAGTTTAGTCACACATTATGCAAAAGAATCAAGCAAACAAATTGCTGCTGGAATTGTGACATTAGGAGATCTTGGGTATAAAGCAATATCTAGGTACTATTCAGATGGTTCTGGATCACCAGTCCAGGGAAGTCCTTTCCTTAAAGGTACTTCAAATGGTTATCCTGAGCATGCTGGAACAGTGAGTATCTCAATATTTTGCTTTGTTTTGGTTGTGTATTGTTTTAGAAGTCAAGCTGTTGATTTACCTTTCTATGTGCTTTAGGTTATTGTTCGTGATTTTGTTACCAAAGTTGTGATATCACAATTCAGAGCACACACAAGTCCTCTTTCTGCTTTATGCTTTAATCCATCTGGTACTCTATTGGTCACTGCCTCAATTCATGGGCATACTATAAACGTTTTCAGGATAATGCCAGTTATGAGTATGAATGGGACGAACCCAGGCATATATGATGCAAGTGCTGCACATGTACATCTCTATAAGCTTTCTCGGGGAATGACTAATGCGGTAAGATCTCTACTTGAGTAACAATCAACTTTCTAGTATGTTATTGAGCTGGTTTACTCAAGGTTTCAAACGTTACTGTTAGTGATCGTGGATGTATCATAACAAAGATTTTATGTTTGTATGCCTCAATGATTATTCCAATTTTAAAATTATTAATGTTAGAACACAAGCATCATGAGATCGTTTTTCTGGTGCTTTCTGAAAGCTCATTATTCACGTGTTTTGTTTCTCAGCTTGTGCACAACATGCCACCTTGCTAGAACATCAGCTGGACACTCTTTGTTTAAGCAGCTTCTAAAAGCACTTGAGGTTTCTGAGTATTCTCCACATGTTAACCAGTTTTCCTGTTACATATGCATGAACTTTGGAATACCAGTTAGACAACGAGATCTATGAAGGTTCCGGGTTGATTTGTGTTGTTACAAACCTACTTTGTCTAGACTTTATCAAAGGTCAAGTTATGGTTATTAGACTGCGAAACAACTAATATTTCGTAAGGGTTGAAAAATATTTGAAGCAAGAAAATATCTTTTACTTTGTCTTCAAAAGCTGGTAGCCTTGAATCTTGTAGATGGGAGAGAGTACCTATAAATAATAATAAATATCTGTTCAAATTTAGAGTCATCTAACTGTAAATAAACTAGTTTACTCATCAAATGTACTTGATTTACGTGAGTGCTGTCTCATTAGTGGCGTTGAGTTTCACGACACTCAGTAGGCAGTAGTAGTCAAGCCCTTCATATCCAGGAGTTTCATCAGAGGCACCCATTTTATGGCTTTCGTTTCTAAAATGATCCATGCATCTTTGATGCACTTTGGTTTCAGTTCCAGAAGGGCACCTTCACAACCTTTGGTAAAAGGAACGTCATGCATACACTCTTTCCACAAATCAAAGCCTCTACCCTCCAACCTCTTAATCTGAAGGAGATTATTTATATCAGTTGAAAGAAAAGGCAATGCTCACAAAGTTTGTGATAGATTTCCTCAATAACCTAGGCAGAATAATGATTAAACGCTTGGCAATATCTTTACAGAGTAAGGTTTTGAGTTTTCTATAGAGTGAAAATCTAAGAAAATTCCAGCAGAGAAAAAAGTTCAATGCTCTGATGCCAGTTTAAAGAAAGGGAAGCTTTAGAGCCAGCAGTTATTATAATGACACAACATGAAGTATAGAATTGAAACTGGAGAGAGAGAGTTATTTGTAGACGATATGGATGGCAATGTGAGATATGTTGATTGCAGCAGAATAGTTCGAAACAAGAATAAGAATGGAACCAAGGAATGCTTGAAGGCTATGTAGAAAGTAGAAAATGCCTTACATCAAGGAAAGGATGGAATGACCTATCTTATACAAAGGGTTAGTTGCATGGCTTCTAGTAATACCTAATAATAAAGAGTAAATAAGGAATATTGATTTGGTAGGTAAACGGCTGCTTATGCTACCAAACAGGTGAAATATATAGGGCATGAGAGAAAAAATATTAAAGAAGAGAGTGTGTGGAGCTGGAGCTGCGAACCTCCAACAGACAAGGCCTTGGTCCCTTTGCTCGTGGCCTAGGTGCCCTACACATTCCAATTTCTTGATCGATGTCATCCCCCTTTGATTGTCCTTGGGGAGCCTCAACTAGTATATTCCTTGGTTGACTTATGGCATGAGAAAGTGTCACCTAATTACTGAATCCGTGATTATTCTTTGTGCGTGAATTCTTGGGGTTGTATTCTTCAATACCTTCTCCTTGTCCTCTGAGTTCTAGTAAGAACACTCCCAAGCAACGTTGGTCTTTGTATTACATTATTTTTGATAATGGGCCACAACCTTTTTTGAAAAAGACACTGGTATTGGCCTCTTATTTTATAGAATACACTAATATGGTGTTCTTCTGCATCCATTTCCCAATGACATAATCGGCATATTCTTTCTTCCATAGGTTTGTGTGCATACATGCCTTTACAAATTTCTAACTCTTGTGAGAGAAGTCTTTAGCTGCTGTACCGCACTGCAGAACATTTGAAAAAGATGTGTCCATGTAAGAAGGATTGAGGATAAATCCATCTTGTGACGTGTAAGAAAAGGGCCTTTCTTTCTTCCAAAGGTGGTGTGGGGCTGAATCATGTCATTTCACTATTCAATTTGATTATTTCGGCTCGGATCATTCTATTCTTTTCCACCTTGGTCATGTTTAGTTGGACAATCTAGGCTGCATTGGAAAGGAGGTAGGACATTGTTTTTGTATTCATTCCATGTGAATGGAACTATTCTTGCATTTTCAACATACTGGTATTGGGTATCTCCATGTTCAACGAGTTATAATGATGATGTAAGTGCGAACCTGCTCTTAGGGGTTTCCATAGGCATTGGATGCGTCGCTGATCAAAGTAGTGTATCGATCACTGTTTGGACTGCTCCCATCTCTGCCCATATGATATCATTGGGCACAGATACTGCGCTCCTTATCATGCAACCAATCATCAAGATCTCTCCAAATCTTTCCAGCTATGCGTCATATGAGAGCTTGATCCCCAGCTATTAGCAGCATATCATAAATGCAAATTAGTACTTGGAATTGGATGTGTGCACATTTTCCTTTGAGACTACAAAGGGCTGCATATACAGAAGAAAGTTAAGTGTATGCAGCTTCATGTAGGGAGACCTGAGGCCCTGGGAATGTTACTCTTAGGTACGTGTAGGCTTGTGTGTACACCAGCTTTTCATCTGCAAAGATAAATTCTGGTTCTGCTTGATCAGTGCTAAATACCATCACCTTAGTCTTATTGAGGTTGGGTAACTGATCTTTATTTGTATAAAATGATTTTAAAGCATTTAGATGTCTTTGTAGTCCCTTAAGGGAGTAAAAAACTAACACAAATGTCATCAGCATATAGCAGTATGGTTTTATTGTCGTCCTTGCTAATCCTAAACCTTCGGATCTCTATATGTAACTAGTTTCACTATGTAAAGAAAGAAGAGAAAAATAAACATTGATTGGTGTGGACCTCAGTAATTTTATTTTTGCACAAAGAATGCTATTATACTTGGGAACGCAAACCTTAGGTATGTTCACATTCAAAAGATGCCTAGAAATGAGCAATGTATTCACATGTATAAATAGCTTATGACTGTTGTGAAGCAAAGAAGGGCCCTTATACCCAACAACGTGTCCATCTAGGGTCTTTCTTCCAACTTACTCATATGATATGGGTATTTGTTGACCGAAATCAGCAACTTGTACCAGCTCTATGTTATATGCTTCACATTTTTGCATAGTTGCCAAAGAAACTCAGTCTTGATAAATCACTCAAGTCTTGTTGGGATTTTTGACTGAGATTATAATAATATTGATTCTCATTTATACCTCTTCACCCATGAGACGAAAATAAGCTGATTTAACATTCTATCATCAGGAGCTTAGCTGTGGTTTTGTGTTCAGCTTGCGCCATCCAGCTGATACACATGTTCTGGAATGACTTCATGCTTTTGACCTATCAATAATCTTCAATACTAGGTCAAACTCTACTACATTATGATCAAAACATGTTTATCCCTTGATACCCTATAGAATGCATGACATCTGCATTCCAGCTTTTACATGTTTAGGTACCTACTACATTGTGTGATTGAGACCATTGGTTCTTTAGGTCTTGAGTTTACTCTGGATCCACGTTGATTTTGGGCTTGGTGTCCAAAGCATTTTGAAATCCAAATTGTGGTAATCTTCGACAAGTGCCTAGTAAATATTGAACTTCACTAGTATTGATGACCATGATGTAAAAGGTTCATTTTCTCTTGTCATCTATCATAATGCACGCACATACACTTAAATTCTTTCAATCTTTTGGAGAATCTCTTCTACCAACGTTATTCTAGACCTCTAATGCTACTGCAGTGCTGATGCTGTATTAAATTGCACACAAATGACATGATCACTCAATGGATGGGAGACAGAACTGTATTAGAGCATTGGAATATGATTATAGGGAATGTATAATGTAAGAGATGGAGAATCCTCCAAATGTTGACAAAAGACCTTTGGTGTGTATCAACATATTCTAGTTTGAATTCAGTGACATGTTCATAGATTCGTATAACTGGTCAAGGAAACATCGTGTACGCAATACTATTGCAAACTATAACATAATATATGTTGTAGTTTTCTGAGTTTCTTTTTGATTTCAGGGAAGCATATGAATTTTCTGTATTTCTAAAAGTTCATTGGTTTATAGGTCATTCAAGACATAGCCTTCAGTGAAGATAGTCGCTGGATTGCAGTTAGCTCATCTAGGGGTACTAATCATCTATTTGCAATCTCGCCTTTTGGAGGTGCAACAAAACCTTCTACACAAGGAACTGATAATGTATTTGGAGCAGCCAAGCCATGGTGGTTGAACAGGGGTCCTATAAAATCTAATCAGCAAACTTATTCTTTTACACCCCCACTTACTGTACATGCATCTGCAATTAGTAGAATAAAGAATGGGAGTAGTGGATGGTGTGGTACAATGATGGATGCGGCAGCAGCAGCAGCTGCCACCGCCTCCAATGGCAAAATGAACACATCCCATGGAACAGCAGCAGTTGCTGTCACATTCCATGATGGCAGGGGCCTCGAACCGGGGGTAGCTGATGCTGGCCAAAATGGCTTAAAGGACCAGCTCTGGGTTCTTTCTTCATCTGGACACCTCATTCGGTATGGTCTTCACATTTCAGAAGGGTATCTGGATAACCTTCTGCCTTCTCAAAACTCATCTTTGGACGCAGCAATGGATGTCAGAGTCATAGTTGAACCCTTGCAGAAATGGGATGTGTGCCGTCGGCTCAACTGGGTTGAACGAGAAGAGAAGATAAATAACTCAGCCACTGAACCTGATGTTCCTAATGATTTACCACCGGGATCATGCCATGATAGTGGAGCACATGTTGATCAAGAGCATGTTATTTCCTCAGAGATGCGCCAGTTGTTTCTGTCAAATGCAGAAGTGTCTATGCATCATTGTTGTCCACCTATATGGGCAAAATCTCAGGTATATTTCTGATAAAGTTAGAGATATTGAGGATCTACCAATCTCAGAATATTATTACCTCATTCTCCATGCAAAATTATTGTGCAGGTGTGCTTTCAAGTTTTTATAGATACTGGAACATTTGAGACAGAGGGTGCCAGTGGTGGAGAGGTTGAAATTGAGAAGTTCAATACCAAAGTTGTAAAAGTGAAAAAGCAGGATTTGGTGCCTGTTTTTGATATGTTTAAAGAATACCAATTTGGAGAGGGCCTGAGGTGATTGGTGCAAACATAAATTTGATACATATCAAAAAATGCAGTTGTCTTTGTTGTTATCAATACCCATAAAAAAGTTCTCTTTTCTGGCTTGCATTCATGCAGAGTTTATAACAATGGGTACACAAAAGACGGTCATGCAACGCAAATTCTTTACTCTGGCATACCGAACGGAACTGTGGGCATAGATATTGGGGTGTTACCAATCCACCGGTCTTGCACTGGGGGTAGTTGTGGTACAGATGGAGGTCCACATAGCTTATCGAATGCAACTGCTCGTCAGCCTGACCAAGGTACAAAGCTAACTTCTTTGTTTAGTAATGTGTCTAATAAGTGGGTCTAGGAACTTGATATGATTGTAGGATCTTGGTATATGACTGATGGATGAAAATAAAATATTTTCACAGATACTCCAGCACAACTGATCCCTAATTTCCTTGAGGGTAAGGCTCGTGTTGTACCAGGAAATACATTGAAAGGTGCATATTTTGCAAGCATCAACTTGATGCCAGGAGGTGCAGCAGATATAGAATCCAATCGCCATGATGAGATCGAGCAGCAATGCAAAATGGAACATGCGGTATTCTCTAATGTCAAACGGAGTCCTATAATGACCCTTGAGACTGAGAATGGTATCTCTTTTGCTTCCACTAATGGACATACCAACCTTTCAGAACATTTCCCCACAAGACCTTTTGATTCTGATGTCATCACATTCAATAATCGACGGGATGGGGATCATCCAAATGCATATGAGCTGTTGGGTTCGGATAAGAGTTCATCCAATGGCAATGCATTAAGTCATGCGGATAATTTTGGGTTGCATGAATATGATGTCCCAACCGAAGAAGTTGAGAGCAATGATGGGAATAGCAAGAGTGAAGAACATGGGGAAGATGGTTGGGAGGGTGCAATGGAAGGAGAAGATGAGCAGGGAGAGGATGGGTGGGAGGGTGCGATGTTTCCATTCACAGAAGGTATATGATCTTTTAATTCGTGAAGTTTATTTTTTCTAGCTGAGGAAAATCTTCTGATACTGGATGATGTTGTGGCTTTGTAAATAGATTCTTGAAATGCTCACTTGTTCCGAGCAGAATCCCCTCCATACTTCGACGTTCCACAGAAGTGTTCTTGAAGACAGTTTGAAACAAGTCGAAAACGAGGTAGAGTACTGAGATAACTTATGTAATTACACGGTAACACTCGTGTTTCTATTTGTGTGGGAGCATCTAACATTGTATATATATATCTCTTTGTCAATATCTGTATAGGCCTATTTACATTTGGGGCTTGATTGAAGTTGGCTGGCACTTGGATCCAAAGGATCCAGAATATGATTCTAACAAATAATTGGAAACTTACTCATCACATGCCATGCCACGTTGTGCACTAGCTACTTGAGCTGTGTTAAATGGTTGACCTCAAGCTAAGATATTCTACTAACACAATGAACTGCTATGAAATGTTACAGCACAAAGCGGTGCTGTTGTTGCGTGGGCAAATCTTTCAAATAATATTTTATCCCCACATTGGTTGTGTACGGAGTTTTCGTAGATGAATCCGATTGATATTAAGATTTGTGTGTGTCGAATGTTGTCTTGGAGCGATGAATGAAGTGCTGTCACAAACTGTTCTCAGTCGAATCAAATGGTGAAGTGTTTTACTTCCACAGCTAACCATGCACAATCGATGAGCTGTTAAACACATTTGGGTGATGATGACATTTGGCGAAGGTGATTTGATGAACACAACCAATTAGCTGTTTAACACATTTGGGCGATCGTGAAGGGATTAAGGCAGGGGATTTCCCATGTAAGGATATGCATGACTGAGTAGACCAACTTCTTGTAGTGGTTCCATTTAATCAGGCCAAGTAAGCCAAGTTTTCTTTGCCCAAGTTGAGCTTAACACATTTAGGTGCCAGCGATTCCCAGCTTTTGCCCTCTCAGATTTTGGAGCTAACTCTTGTTTTATAGATCGTGAATTTGCCATAGTGCAAATTATCAAGTTGTATGAACTCCCAAGCCCATTATCTGTCGAGTTATTGATGCATGTCTGAACCAATTCATGTAGTCCTTCATGATTTGGCAAGTGTCATCTCATTCAACATCATTAGTAGTCCAGAACACTCCCTAGTTCTTGGTCTTCCATAGTTTGAGCTACACAACCCAAGTATAGATTGGAAGAAAAGAACTAGTGAAGATGTCAAAGTAGAGTCTAAACCCCTTAAAGCTCCAACAAAGCATGTAGGACTCCACAAGATATCAATTATCTCTTAATATCAGCTACGTGAAGAAGGAAGGAGGACATGTTTGTCATCATCACGCTCACAAAAATTGGGTGTTCAACTACCGAAAAAGCATGTAGAGTTCTCTGATGTGTTTGATAAAATGAAGGCTAATAAATTACCAAAGCATTGACCATATGACTACCCGATTGATCTATAACCAGGAAAAGAGCCTTCATAGGGGCCAATCTATAATCTTTCGCCCATAGAGTTAGAGGTTCTTCAAGAATATATTAATGAGAATTTGGCAAATGGGTTCATCCAACATTGAAGATCTTTTGTTGGTGCACCCATCTTCTTCGTTAAAAAGAAAGATAGTTCACTTCATCTTGCCATTGATTATCAGGGATTGAATAAAGTTACTATTCAAACGAGATATGCTCTAACATCGATTTCAAGCCTTCTAGAGCGCTTCAATGGAACAAAAATTTTCACAAAGTTAGATCTTTGAGGTGCATACAACCTTGTTTGAATTCGTCCTAAAGATGAATGGAGGATTGATTTTCACACAGTGACTCGTTATGGCTACTTTCAGTATATCAGGATGCCATTTGGTGTCACAAATGCACCAACAATTTTTCAAACATATGGTGAATGATATTTTTCGAGATTTCCTCGATATGTTCATCATAGCCTACCTGGATGATATCGTGATCTACTTAGGAAGTCAAGAAGAGCATTATATACATGTCCGCCAAGCATTGCACTGATTGTGCAAATATGGTCTATATGCAAAATTAGAGAAGTATAGTTTCGACTAGTCGAGCGGAGTTTTTGGGATATACAATCTCGTCAGATGGTATCTCTATAGATCCTACAAAGGTTAAATAGTTTTGGGTTGGCAAACAGTGCAATTTGTGCGAGGTGTGCAATGTTTTCTTGGGTTCACAAATTTTTATCAAAAGTTCATCAAAGATTATTCAAAGATCATGCTACTCCTCACCCACCTTACACAAAAAAATCAACCATTTATATGGAGTACAAGTGTAAACTCCATTTGAGGGATTAAAACAAGCCTTTACATGTACACCAATTTTGATGCATGTTGATCAAGTGAAGCCTTTTATACTAGATTTTGACTTTGTACTAGGAAAGTTTACTATCTCAAACCGAAAATGATAGTAAACTGCACCTTGTGGTGTTTAACTCTAAAAAATTTAAAGTTATAGAATCAACTACGAGATTCATGACAAAGAGCTTTTGGTTATTGCAGGTTCATTGCAACAATGACATCTATTTTTGGAGGGCCCTTCTCGACAGATTACTATCTACAACGATCACAGAAACCTACCATACTTTCAAAGTACTAGAGCCTTAAGTCGTCTGCAAGCTTGTTAGGTACAATTTTTAACTTGTTTTGATTTTCTAATCACATATTGCCTTGGGATGCAACAAAGAAAAGTAAACGCTTTATCTCAACGTTCTTGTATGATACTTCGACTAGGCGATGCCACATTTGAAAGCCAAAAGCAAATCTTCTTGGGTCCTGACTGTCTATGGCTAATGGAAGTACATGTTACACATACACCTACACATTCAAGTCTTCTTGATTCGATTCGCGAGCATATTGATATTGATGAATTTGCCCAAGATGTTTTGGACCATATTATTTAAGATTGTGCTTCTTGCTCGTGGTCCTAAAAGCTTCGTCAAGATTACAATCAGTTCACTTTGCATGATGGTCTACTTTTTCGACAAAGCCTATTATATGTTCCTTATGGTCCTTCTCGACTCCAAGTCTTGCAACACTATCATGACTCACCTATGGCTAGACATTTTGGTATCCAATAAAACTTTCAACCACCAGGCGTCATGCTTGTTTCTCCCAACTCTTTTTGTAGTGTCGGTTGGGCTTGTCCTTCTTTCC
This sequence comes from Azolla pinnata, assembly GCA_037176905.1. Classification (NCBI taxonomy): domain Eukaryota; kingdom Viridiplantae; phylum Streptophyta; class Polypodiopsida; order Salviniales; family Salviniaceae; genus Azolla; species Azolla pinnata. The sequence goes on from JBBBWG010026402.1 coordinate 21,729, forward strand.
CTGTGTTCTTTGTGTTGGGACACTTTGATGTGTCATCTTCCTCACCGGTTCTTTTTCTCTTTTTCTCGACAAGTGCATCGTAATTCTCTCATACAACTTCTACAAAGCTCGTGTTATCATTAACTGGATTTGACCATCTGGTTACACGTTTCACGTTCTGATCAATGAGCTTTAAGTCTTCCGAATCAATTTTGCCTTCTTCTCGCACTCGAAAACCGCCAGCCAAGACCTAACACTTTGGCTTGATCGTTGTCAAATTCTCTCTTCCAACTCGTATCCCAGCTGATGTAACATAGTGCATAGCTTCCACATGCCTCGCGTCTTCCTCTTCGACAACCTTTTTCAACCCACCTCTTCCAAAATTCACTCACAAAGGCTTCCAGGTCTCACTCGAATAAATCATATTGCTGTCCAAATAGACGACATTCTTGCGAATCGCATCTTGCAAGTCAACGCACTCCCTACGTGAGTGCTCCAAGTTGTCGCATCACACACATCAAAATGCTTCTTTTCCCTTAGGCCCACGTCGACTTAAGTTGGCCAATGATACCGCTTCAAACTTCTTGGAGAATTGTTCCATAGACTCACTCTTGGATCCTTGGTTTCACCACACGCTTGAAACTGGAAATCTGTTTCAGATCTTGGACATCCCTCTGCTGCATCTCATTCAAATAAGTAGCAAGGAAATCTGTGATATACTTGCTTCTGAATCAACAAGCTATCTCCAATGTTCGATCGACAACTTTGTTGATTAAAGCCTCCCAATCTCTCACCTTCAACATGAATTCCATGAAAAACACCATGCCTTTCGTAAATTCCTCTCCTTGAGTTTCGCTTGTCGAAGCCACCACCGCACTTGATAACCTCTTGTCGCCTCGTTTCATGTCAAGTAAACCAAAGATATTGTGGAAATACAATAAGGATGTATGAACTTGAGACAAGACCCCGGGGCCTCAAACTAGAGGATACCAGATTCATGCGTTTATGTTTAATGAACTAGTTGAAATGAGAAAGTTTCAAAATTTTCAATTAGCAAAGGAAAGAGAAATTACAATTTATACCAAGATTGGGATTGCAAATTTTTTTGGCTTAGTGAGATTAATAGGTTAAGGTTTCTGAGAGTTTAGGGTTTGAGAGATTCAATTTGGATTAGGGTTTTCAAAGAAATAAGATTTGGATTATATGAGCAATTAGGGTTCTTCCCTCTAGAATTCAGGGTTTGGCCGACAAGAAGCATGAGAGTTCCTCCCCCCATAGATTACGATTTTAGAGCTTTTATATGACTTCCCTTCCCCAAATTAGAGTTAGGGTTTTGTGGATTTAGAGTTTGAAGAGAAATTAGGGTTAAGGTTTATGAGAGACAACTTGGATTAAACACTAGGGTTAGGGTTTAAGAGAGATGGCTTGGGTTAGAAATTTAGGGTTAGGGTTAGGTTGGACCTCTATCTTCTCGCACAAGCCATTGAACTAACCTATAATAATTATTTCATTATTTGAACATAGTGTGTGAAGAAGCACACGACATCAGTATAGTACAAGCACTATCTATCATTCTTCATACCCAAACCGACATACCTGTGGATCCATTCTCTGTGTTGTGAGCAATCGGCACAACAGCTCGTGTATGCATGAGTCTCATGTTACAGACTGGTTTAGAGACTGGGTTGGAATTAACCGGCTTGAGAATTGGTTTTGGGGTTAACCAGTTGTAGAAAATTGTCTACAGTAAGCAGCCATCGTTTACTGATGGTGCTAAAGGCTTGGATCGGGGTCGGAACTAGCGAATCGGGTTTAGGTTTTCAGAGCGGTTTAGGCTTTTGTGCTTTGACTGATTCGAGATTCCGACGCTTTGAGACATAGAACAAAGAAAGAAAGGCACAGGCAGATTAACCCCAAAAGAACCCAGAATGAGCCTAAAAACCCAGATTAACCCCAAAAGAACCCAGAGTGAGCCTAAAAACCTAGATTAACCCCAAAAGAACCTAGAACGAGCCTAAAAACCCAAATTAACCCCAAAAAAACCCAGATTAACCCCAAAAGAACCCAGAATGAGCCTAAAAACCTAGATTAACCCCAAAAGAACCCAGAATGAGCCTAAAAACCCAAATTAACCCCAAAAAAACCCAGATTAACCCCAAAAAAACCCATATTAACCCCCAAAAAGCCTAGATTAACCCCAAAAAAACCCAGACTAACCCCCAAAAAACCCAAATTAACCCCCCAAAAGCCTAGATTAACCCCAAAAAAACCTAGATTAACCCCCAAAAAATCCAGATTAACCCCCCAAAAAACCAGAATGAACATAAAAACCCAAAATGAACCCAGAGAAAATATAGAGAAGAAGAAGAAGAAGAAGAAGAAGAAGGAAGAAGAAGAAGAAGAAGAAGACGAGAGAAGAAGAAGAAGAAGAAGGAAGAAGAAGAAGAAGAAGAAGAGAAAAGAAGAAGAAGGAAGAAGAAGAAGAGAAGAAGAAGAAGAAGAAGGGCAGACAAGCAAATACAGGACTCAGATGTTCCCTGCAGAGGAAGATATGGCAGGAGAGCAGCAGCAGCAGCAGCAGCAGCAACGGGCTTATGCTCCACCACTCTGCTGCCATAGCTCTTCTTCCAAGGATGCAGGAGCAGGAGAAGAGAGCAAGGGACCACCTGCACCTCATCACTATGGAACCTTCCCTGCAGCTTCCGCCCATTACACCACCACCACCGCTGCTTCTCCATCGAAGCAGCAGCAACATCACCCTCCTCTTCCTCCTCCTGCTTACCATCATGATGTTCCAGGTACACACACAGGCACCTGTATATGCTTTGTGTCGTCATCAACGCCATCATCGTCATGCTCAACTCGCTGTTCCAAGTATGCGCTCGTATGTTTTGAATCATCGTTATCGTCGTTATCCTCATGGTCAACATGATGCTCTAGGTTTACATATGTTTTTTTCGTCATCATCGTCATGATGCTCAGCATGATGACTTCAGTACACATATATTGTTTTTCATCATCCTCATCATCATCATGATCATGCTCAGCATTATCATCATCAGCATTACGATCATGCTCGGCATTATGTGCCTGGTACACCCATACTCTTTGTTTTCAGCTTCAATCATCATCATCAGCAGCACCAGCATCGTTTAGGTACTTCATTTGATCATCATATATTCGCTCATTCAGCCACACTGATGACATTTTGCGAAATACAAGAGATCGTAGGTCATGTTGTAAAAGACTGGCTTATTAACCCTATGTTTATTTTTCTTGAATCTGTGCACAACTTCATTCTCTAATGTCTTGTGTACAAACTGTCTGCATTAAACGTTTCAAATTGTTGTATGTTTACCTTGGGATGCACATACATAGAATGCTTTGTACCTCTCTCTCTATTTAACTTTTATCATATAAGTGGTTACAACATGTATTTTAGTGTACCCTGTGGTTGAGCGAAATCCAGAACTAGACCTTGCACAACTTCCTTGTTGTGGGATCGGCATCGGCTGGTTTTTGTAAGTGTTTCTAAAGCCTGTGCCTTTTCTTCCATGCCAAAAAGAAAAACGTTTATATTGATGTTTTGGTATCATTCACGGATGTCTTTTTTGCAAAAAGCTAAAAGTACTTGAGAGTAATCTGCAATCATGTGTATGATTCTCATGCTTACAGTTTCTTGATTTAATGTTAGTCCTAATCGTAATTAATTTTTCAATCGATTGGAAAGTAAACTTACTAAATAGGGAGATATTGTCATGGGGTGTAATGTGGAGAATGATGGATGAAACTAGTGCACACTCTAAGTACATACATGTACACATATACAGTACTAAATGATATTGGAAATCTGTATGGTTAGTTTATGTTCGAAAAACCTTGAGGTGATGATCCCTGATCACATGGGGTGATTCCATTAGTTTGGCTAGTACACGATTGAAATATATATATATATAGAGAGAGAGATATATAGATAGATAGATATAGATATAAATATAAATATATATTCCTTATCCATTTTATTTAAAAGGAACAGGCTGACCCCTGAGAAACTTATTCTGAATCCAAGATGTTCATGTGCGGCAATTTTCAACTGCGAATATAGACACTGCCTACATGCATGATATGGAGAAATAGTTTGCAGTAGCACTAGACTTTTTGTTAAATTATGTTTTTGTTTCCATCCAGTTCATCAATATCAAGCCATTGATGGTAAGAATTAAGCAGAATATTATGTGATATGTTGTCAGTGTCATATATATGTGTATGTATGTGTGTATGTATGTTTGTATGCATGCATGCATGTATGTATGTATGTATGTATGTATGTATGTTTGGGACATGAATGCTAAGCTGCCCAATCAGCACTATTGAGCTAACTTTGTGATAAGGTTTTGTGTGGTTACATGTAATTCCCCATTTTCCTTAGTGCAGTCATGTTACAATTGTTACGCAATTAGGTTAAGAAATGGTAAAGTTGGCTAATGTTTGGGTATGGATGATTCTAGGTTCATTCTTGGTTTCTTTATCATGTCGGTTCCATGGTATGCCGGTGCAATATTTCTCTTATGTACGAGGCCTGATCCACGCGAACGGATCGGTCTCGTTTGTTGTACCATAGCTGTGAGTGCCATACTTCATTGTTTGACAACTATATAAATTGAGCTATGTGCTGACATTGTCACATTTTATGTATAAAGATGCACATGTTTCTCCACTCATGTGAGTGAAATCTGATTTGCAATCTCATCGTTTTTTTGACACGGTTTGGTTTGATTCCCGTTTTAGGCAATCATCTCGCTGGTTGCGGCGATTGTTGGTGGTACTACATAATCACATTCAGAGTATATATTAAGCAACATAGTATGCAATGTCGAGCACCATATTGTGATTTACTTATTAGGTTTGGAGCATGTGAATACAAAATTGAGGTTCAAGTTATACATGCATTCGTGTCGAAATATTAGCAATGGAAATAATTTCATTAATACTTTTGCATTGCCCAGAGGCATGAAAGTGAATATAGTTCTGAAGTTAGAGACTTATGGAGAGCTACATATTTACAGGTGATTGTGGTCTATGATAAGCATATCAGAATCGTTACTAGCACGCAATGCTTTTTAGAAGAAGCTTCTCTTGGGACCTCGTCCAGTAGAAACAGCATAAGTGTGCATAGTAAGCTTGTTAGCAATGGTGACCGTCCAGAAGCATGTTTTTCTCCACGAATCGAAAAAGATGGTTGTAATCTATGTGCCAAGTAATAGCATGCTTGTACTGTTGCAACTAGGCTACACAATATGTTAAGCATAGGTTGAAAAGAGTTCTCTTCAAAAGCCATTAGTCAGGGAACTAAGTATTCTTGATACAAAAAGAATTTATGTTTTTATTAATCATTGTGTAAGAGCTTTCTTCCAGCTTTTTGTCTCATTGAGGTTGTCAAAGTTGGGCAGGTGGGCGGGAGGGCTTTGTCTCTTGTACAGGTTTGTGTACCTCTTGTAATGAGGCTGTAAAAGCCAAGAGAGATGATCCGCTGCCATTGAGAATGCCAACAGAATTTGTTCTGCAGGCATTTTCAATGGTGGCAGATCGATCTTATTCTGCTGACTGGATATATATATATCAACAATACAAGCATCATCAAGGTGTAGGCTCTTTCCAAACTAAGGGCTTGGGGAAGGTTAGAAAGAAGGGGATTCTGTTGTGGAAGAGAATTCATCATCATATGGTGTAGGTGATGCCGACTTCCATGAGGCGCTTGTGGGGGATCTCGAGCGCAGCACGGCTGCGGCGAGAGACGAGCTGGAGCGCATGGTAGATGCCATCCACAATGATCTTCTTCACCAGAGAGGCATCTTTCGACGCCTCAACCACGCTGTTCCCGAGCATGTAAGTCACGCCCTCTTCTCTCGCCCTCCGAATGAAGGCCAGCTCCTCCACCACAGCACCATCATCATCATCATCATCATCATTCCCCGAATACTGTTGTTGTTGTTGTTGATGTTGTTGTCGTTGTTGTCGTTGATGTTCTGTGGCAGATGATACCACCATCATCAACGGGGCTTCGCTGATCACCTCCTCCGGCTCGCTACCATTGCCATCGATCAGCCCCAGCTCCGATCTCCTCTGCCCATTCGTTGCCGCCGGCTCCAGCTCCAGCCTCCTGTTCCTTGCACTCAGCTTTATAGCCCCCTCCAAGCTATCTATCAGCATCGCCTCGAAGTTCTTGTGCTCGATGAGCGCGTCCCAGTAGCCATACCTCACCACAACCCTGTACATCCTGTACCTCTTGTCCCCGACTCGCCGCACCAAGAACCTCTCCTCGTCGGGTATCGAAGAAACCGGCAGATGCTTCACCGACACAAACACCAGGACAGAATGCAGCGCCCGCATGTTCTCCACAAAGTGATCAAACACCGGGGGCACACCGTGAACCAGCTGCGAGTACATGAGGCCCATCCCGGGTACCCTCGTGAGCCCCACTTCTCTGCTCAATCTCTCGGCCAGCGATGCCATCGACACTTTGTTATCGGTTTCGAAGGTGTACTTCTTGCTCGTCACGTACTGCCAGACTAGCATCAGAGCTCCCAGAAAGGCTGCAAACACTACCGGCAGCCAGCCTCCCTGATCGAATTTGTACACGTTCGCCGACAAGTACACCAGCTCGACCGTGCCAAAGATGGAGAAGAAGGCCAGCGCAAGGTACACGTTCGTGTGCCATATCATCAACATGATCAGGGTCGTCAGCATCGTCGTTACGAGCATCACTGCTAGGACAGCAATGCCTGCAAAAACAAAACACGCGAGATGGAGGAAAAGAATCTCAACACTCGACACTCGACATCCGAGCACAACCACCCTAAGCTAACTGACTTAAATCCGCATCATTCAAAGGCTGCTAAAGTTGGGGTACGGCTGGTATTTCTATCACTTTTGGACATGCGCAAAGTGCTAACTCGAGAGCAGATTTAAACAACTACAAGTTCAGCAGTGTGCAAGTATCGAATGCAGAGTCGTAGAGATTTGTGCAGAAAGGCTGTCAAGAGAGAATCTTACCGTATGCATTTCCGATGTACGTGGTGGTCTTGAAAACAGCAGTAATCAAGACACACATGATCATCAGTATCCAGTTCACCTCGGGTATGTACACTTGGCCCATGAATTTTGGGGAGGTGTGGATGACCTTCACCGTCGGAAAGCAACCGAGTGCAAGAGATTGCTCGATGATGGAGAAGGTGGCAGATATCATAGCTTGACTTGCAATGATGGCAGCTAAGGTGGCCACCACAAACATCGGCCAGAAAACAGGTTCTAATGCATCCAAAACACAACAGCTCTTTAGGATATAGGCTTCAATAGAACCAAATCGACGGAATGTGCTTCTATTCGAGAGGTAAACATCATTCTCATTTACCTGGGATAGACTGGTAAAATGTTTGACTAACATTCTCTGGATGTCGGAGGAGGTAAGCTCCTTGACCAATGTAGGCTGATAGAAGAGCGGGGTAGACCATGCCCACAAATGCCAGCTGCAATCCTCCAATGAACATCTTTATTATTAGCTCATGAAAACATCATGCATGTACTATCATAGCTATTCATTCATTCAGTCATATGCATGCCACAACGCTATGATGAGGTGAGGCCCTGCTAGCTACCATATTGCTAATCCCTAGAAGCTCATAGTCATAGAAATCATGGTGGTTCAATGCTATAAAACATCCTCACTTCTGACCTACACAATCAAGAAAGAGTTTGGACTTACTCGGACCGAAGGCATAGAGAAGTGTCCCAAGTCTGCAAACATGGCTTCCGTTCCTGCAATTTTTTACTCGCTCCAGATCAAAATAAAGCTTTGATATAGTACCAAACTGAAGCTTTTTGATATAACATCAAATGAAAGCTCTGATAACTAATTGGCAAGCTAAAAAACTATAAAAGCGCTAACATTGAACCAACCTGTTATTGCAAGCACGATTCCACCCAAGGACAACCAGCCCTGTTTTCCGTTCCGTCGGAAGTAGTCGATGATGTAGTAGGGGTTGAATGCCCGCAGTATGCTAACATCGTATTTGCAGATGTTGTATATGCCGATGATGCCGATAAAAAGAAACCAAACAGAGACACATGGGGCAAACAAGTATGACACCTTCTCCGTGCCAAACCTTTGTACACTAAAGAGCACAACCAAGATTGCAACAGAGATAAGAACCACGTGATCTGCAGATCAGTAGAGAGCACGCAATGAATTAAAAAACCATATTTCATCATTTCCCATCAATAGAACAATTCCCAGTCAACGCTTTTAACTTACTCGTTGTCAAGTTTGGGTTCTTGAGTTGAATCCCATCCACTGCTGATATCACTACACAAGTCAATAGAAATTCCTTCCTTTAGCAACATCATCAGAAATTCGCTGAATGCGAGGATTTGAAGTTGCCTAAAATTTTGTCACCTGATATGGCTGGTGTCAAAACCCCATCTCCAATGACAGCGCAAGTAGCAAGCAGCGTCACAACCAGCAAGCATTGTTTAGCTACAGCACTGCCTTCCAATGCTGCCTTGATTTTCGCCGCGAGTGCTCGACGCCTTGACCCAATTGTCTCAGAAACTGCTGGAAGTTTGTACCCAGACAAGGCTTGATCTTCGACTTCTTGATTCTGGAGCCGGCTAACCTTTGCATGGCGACATATGAGCGAGTAAAGTGCAAAGGTACCACCTATAAAGTCCAAATTCCACTCACATAGTTTTAGACATTGCCGAATATATTATGCTGTTCATCAACATTATGGAGTTATGGATGTGATCAATAGATCGTGGGGCCCAAAGGGTGCTGACTCAGATGACGCTTTCTAATGTTAATTTCTCATTGTTGTGTCCATTGCATATTGTTATGTCTATGTGCCTGTATTGTAACTGAGCCCTATCTAAGAGCTTAGACATGTCGAGACCATGGTTGAAAGCCCCATAGGCACATGTATAGATTAGTTTGCAACATTATGGGCTTAAGAAAGGACAGGTAATTTCTATATAGAACTAGGTGAGGCTGCGCGCTTTTTTTCATGCTTCCCAATTGTAAGGGTTAATGGCATGGGCAAGTTATTAGCACCTTAAGAGCTGGATAGGTATTAGTGTCTGAAGAACTGGATTAATATGCAACTAGAAAAAAGTTTTACCTACCCCGTTGGGAACATGGCCAGCGAGCAAACACATTGACCTAGGTGAAATATGAGGTCTATACATAGATAGAATGATTGATCTAGATGGACAAATAGATAGATAGATGGATGGAGGGATAGACTGTAACATGTCTAGTGTGCAAGAGTGAACCATGCATCAAGATGGCTATTGTCGTCGAGGTGTTCCCAGCATGAACAACAAAAGCATCATTTATGTCTATCAAGATGGCATGTAAGATGTCTGAAATGTGCTAGAGAGAACCATCCATCAAGATTAAAATGGCCGTCATCATCGACGTGTTTGGGGACAAACATACAGCAAAATCATCATGCATGTGTTTTATCGAGATGCATGTGGCTTATCATCATCAGGATAGTGCAGGGCATGCTAGAATTGAGGCATCATGTGCGATCGAGATGCACATAAGATGCCCTCAAGATTAGATGACCATCATCGTGATGATGTGTTTATCCATGTATGGTAAGGCAAAAAATGATGATGATGATGATGATCATCATCATCATCATCATGTAGGATTGATCTTGCAGATAAAAGGAAATAAAAAACAGAGGGAAGAGAGGAGGATTTTACCATTGCCCTTGTCGTTGGCGCGGAGGACAATGATCACATACTTGATGAGAGGGATGAGGGTGAGGGTGTAGATGATGAGGCAGAGAGCTCCCAGGATGTCTCTCTCAGTGGGCAGCTTCTCAGGGTCAGTGAAAGTGCTGCTGTACACATACAATGGGGATGTCCCAACATCTCCATAGATGACTCCGATGCTTTCGAATGCCAATTTCAGTATCAAGGAGGTTGTCAGAACCTGTATGCATGTGAACTTGATCGGTTTCTACGGATCCAAACCCTAAAAGCCCATCTCTACCATAACCCCATTCCAAACCTAAACGCATTTCTAACCCAACACCATTCGAACATCAATCCACGGAGATGGAGGATTTCAAAAGATCTATGGTTTTCACCTTCTCGAAGCTGCGGACCCTAAAACCGATAACTGCTCTAGGCCCATTGGGAATATCAATCCATGGAGATGGGAGGATTTGAAAAGATCTCTGGTTTTACTTACATTCTTGGTGCCACGGGCCCTAAAACCCATTTCCTACCCTAAACCCAATTGTATCCGAAGACCCCATCTTCTGTAGCTAAACCCGTTATTCCAATCCATGGAGATGGAAGATTTCAAAAGATCTCTGGTTTTACTTCAATTCTTGGCGCCACGGGCCCTAAAACCCCACTAAACCCAATTGTACCCTAAGATCCCATCTTTACCTAGACTTATTGGAATATCAATCCATGGAGATGGAGGATTTCAAAAGATCTCTGGTTTTACTAACATTCTTGGAGCCACGGACCCTAAAACCCATCTCCTACCCCAAACCCAATTGTATCCTAAAACCCCCAATATGTACCCTAAACCCCATTGGAAGGAAGATCAAATCCATGGAGATGGAGGATTTGAACAGATCGATTGGGAGAGAGAGGCCATGATCTTTCCTTTTCTCCGTCTTTTCCTTTTCAAATCCTTACCTTCTTAGAGCCGCGGAACATGGAGGCCTTGCTAGATTCCACGTCCAGGGAGTCGAGTCTGCGGAGATGCTTGCCATCATGGGCATCGTCAGTGGCGCTATCGATGGCGATGCTCCGGGAGGGGGCTTCCATTTGGGCTTTCTGTGCCTGCTGCTGATGCTGCTTCTACGTAGCATGAGCTGCTTCTGTCTGAGAACAGCGACGCTCTTTATAGCGCTCTTCTTCTTCTTCATCTTCTTCTTCTTCTTCATCATCATCTTCTTCTTCTTCTTAATCATCATCTTCTTCTTCTTCTGTTTCAATTATTTGCGTTTCTGTCCCCATCTAATTTTAATCCGATGAACAGAGCAAAATGTTGACACAGAAAGGGGAGAGTCAGAAGCAGAATGTTAGTCTTTGGGAACACAAGAAAGGGGAGAGATACAGTCAGTAAAATGGTAATAATAATCGATCGTAGATTTACGACAAGAGCACGGCAGCTTAACAGAAATCGAGGATCTGCATACAGCATAACCAGCTGAACAGGAATCGAGGATCTGCATACAGCATAACTGCTGCATTCTTAAGGAATCCAAAGGCCACAGAAACATGTCCGATGCGCTGACAAACCGATCGACAATGTAAAAACTAACCCTGAAAGGAAACTCCTTTTTAACTTCACCATATACTTTCGCAACCAACCACCCTTGCCGTGGCATCAGAAAAGAAATGAAATGAAAAGAAAAAAACAGAATGCGATTCTGCATCGAATACAAATCAGAATCGGCCTGTCGATCGCGTCGATCTGAGCCAGAAGAGTCAGAGAGCAGAGAAAAAATTGGTGGTCCTTGTGTTCACACCCTGTGGTCGTCCTTGCGATTTTGAGTCGAGCAGGCGACGTGCATCTGAAGACCATTTTTGCACCACCCGATAGATCGCCCTTTTTCTCCGATGCGATGGGAACGATCCAAATGGACCCCACTTTGGACGAATACGCGCTTCGATTGGACCTCTTTTCTTCTTGACTGGGCCTCACGGCGGCTCTGCTCTGCTCTGCTTTGCTCTGCTCTGCTTTGCTCTGCTCTGTTCAATTCTATGTCTTTCTATTACTGAGATGAGAGTATGGAGGTGCTATCTACATCTGGATGGCACCGGTTTTCAAAGAGAAAAAGTCAAAGGGAGGGGAAAATGCAGAGGAATGGCTACCGATACGCCCCCTTGCTAGGGCTTTTCTCTGCCTGCCACTATCGATGTTTCGATCTGGAAATATCCTCGTGGGGTACAAGATCTCTTTTTATCAGCTTTCTGAGCTTCTGCCAAGCCCTGTTCTGGCGGGGTGGTGCGCCAAATTTAGGGCAAACAATTCTTTTCCCCAGAAACATGGGTCTCCGCCAGGTGCCAGATCCTCCTGCTTAACCCCATTTGTTTTGTTTTGTTTGTCGCTGGAGAACCTCTGTATGAGAAACCGATGATTTCCATATTATTAGTTTATCGAAGAGAACACTCAGACGAGTATGTAATGTTGGGTCAACGGAGCGGGTGCGAACATGCCCAAACGTTCGAGTGTATTATTTGGCTTGGGGGGAAAAGCAACATGAAGACATAAACCTTGCATTATTGGCGTTGGAAGAATCGCTCCTGGTTCATTGGCATGTTGGGGAAACCAGACTTGGCTGGCTCCTGCTCTCGCTGGGCCCAGAAGCCTCCAGAAGCAAGTGTTCTTCCATACAGATGTAAACCCGACTTGTGGTGAGCATTGTCAGTATGGGAAGCAAGCCCAACATTGCATTTATATCATATACACAAACAGCTAAGGTAATCTCTACTCTCAATTATTCCCTCCAGTGTTGACTTTTTTCGCAGGCCGAGAGATCTCAGGAGGAGAAGCTCGGCTTCCGCCATTGGCATCTCATCGTGGTCCCGAAAGTCACTCGCAAAAGCCTCGATCGATCTATCAAACTCCAACGAGAATCTCTATTCCCAGCCCTCTTTGATGGGATCCACAAGGCATAGCTCGACTTTGCGTGGGCTAAGAGCATAGGATCTGTGTGTGTATTACTTGCCTGGAGGTGGGAAGATTCGAAGCGGGTTTTGGAGGCATTTCTTTTGAAGTGTTTTATCTTTTAAATTGGTAGTATGGAGTTGATTTGGATGTATTTTCTAGACAATTGCATGTTAAACAATGGAGACAATTTTAATGACTAAAGGCTTGGTTTTGGATGTTCCAAACCTGTGTTTGTGAGACACATGGCACGCCTGTGGGATAGTGATCTACAAGAGCATGAACTTGTAATCTTTGCTGTTATATATAATAGAAGAAACTATAGGTTCCAACGTCTCGACAAGCAATCGAAGCCTATTGGTTTGAGCCTTTTTCCTCGTTGTCGAGCTACATCAAGGGGAGGTGCGAACCACCCTTAATATGCGGAAAGCCCAGCACGACAAAGAAGAGAAGCCCGATCGATGTTCTTTTGTATGTTTTTTTCCACAAATAAGATTTATCATTAGTAAGATTAGAATTTTACAGAATAAGTAAGGTGCAGCCAATCGACATACAATTTATAGAAAAGTGAGAGATAGGGTCTATTCACATTCCTTAACTTGTTTGCGATCACGAACTTGTGAAGATGTCTACTTCCATTAAGGTTTAAGAGGTCTCGTTCAAGGAAGTAATTTACAGGAGATTTGCGGGCAACAAAGTATCATATAGCATGATGAACCTTGTTCTCGGGGTAGCCTACAAGTGAAGAAATTGTGCCAGAACTCGGGCAAACATGGCTTCCGTCGAAGGTGTGGTCTCTGAGCCTATACTGTTGTTTTTCTTACTGTGCTGTTTTTCCTACTGTCTCTTTGATGTTCGTTCATTGGGGTCTTCCTCAACAATCTTCCTCGAAGCTCAACCTCTCGATTAGCTAGGCTCTATCTATCTATCTATCTATCTATCTATCTATCTATCTATCTATCTATCTCAATCCTGCTGTGCACTCTCGATTGCGACCGCCGATTAGTATAATTCTTGAACATCGAGAGCCACTATTCACGTCGAAACGTATCGCATCAAACGCATTATTGGCCTGAGCAGACGCAAATAGAGATATATCGTTTTTTCTGTCTTTCTCTCCTCGACGCCACTGTATACAAAACATGCTCTCCTCCAGATTCTCCTCTGTGTCATCGAACGCCTCAATCGTGACGAGGGGCAGTACGAAAAATATCGACAAAACTACTTCTTCCTCTTCTTCCTTCTTCCTCTTCTTCTTCCTTCTTCCTTCTTCTTCTTCTTCTTCTTCTTCTTCTTCGTCTTCTTCCTTCTTCTTCTTCTTCGTCTTCTTCCTTCTTCTTCTTCTTCTTCTTCTTGCAAATCTTTCAAAACTACACTTAACACGTTATAAAAACACATCACGAGTTCAAATCTCATCAGACCCCGTTCGAATTCTCTCCGATCTTCCCTCCATCTTCTCGCACAGACCAACGAGACACGATCGATCGATCGATCGATCGATCGATCTCGAGATAGCGTTCTTTTCGGCCATGGTAGCTCGAGAAGATCGCTGACCCATCCCCTCTCGCTTCGTTCGTCTCATGGAATCCTCCCGAAGCTCGGAGCTCAACAACGATCCGAATGCTGAATCTGGCGACGATTCCCAAACCTCCAAGGCTTTGCCTCCCAGGGGGCTCCGACGGCTGGATTCTCTCGATGTGGAATCGCGGCGGGATCCTCGATTCCTCGATTCCAAGGAGGTGCGTATTTCGATCTCTCTCTCTCTCTCTCAGAGTTCGGGGTTTAGGGTTTAGGGTTTAGGGTTTAGATTTAGGACTGTAGAAATTCCTCGTTTGGAAAGCCTAATTTCTTCCTCTTCTGCTGTGGTTGCTGCAATCTGGCGATGGTGAAACTGCAGATGATCGATCCCGTACCTGACATTTTCCTCTGCAGGTTGTGCCATTGTCATTGCTGCTGAAGCTCGCCTTCGAGAGCATCGGTGTGGTGTACGGAGACGTCGGCACATCCCCGCTCTATGTCTACAACAGCACCTTCCCAGATCCTGACAGGCTCCCCAACGAGCGAGACATCCTGGGAGCTCTCTCCCTCATCATCTACTCCCTCACCCTCATCCCCCTCGTCAAATACGTGTTCATTGTGCTCCATGCTAGCGATGATGGCCATGGTAAAGAAGCACCTCATGCTACCCTCATGCTCGACGAAGAAATCAATGCGTAGGTTAGTTGTTTTCCGCTCTTGGATCGATGCGTTTGGCCTATTTCATCCACCCTTATCGATCCTACCCTTCGTGCTCGATGAAGAAACCGATGCGTAGGCTACTTATTTTCCGCCCTTGGATCGATGTGTTTGGCCTATTTCATCCACTCTTATATCAAAATTATGTCCTAGTCTAAAGAAATCAATGCGTAATTTTCCACTCTTGGATCAATGTGCTTTGGCCTGTTTCATCCACTCTTGTCAATCCTACCCTCAATCAATGCATAGGTTAGTTGTTTTCCGTTCTTGGATCGATGTGTTTTGGCCTATTTCATCCACTCTTTCTTATATATCAAATTATGGCCTAGTCTGAAGAAATCAATGCGTAGGTTAGTTGTTTTCCGCTATTGGATCGATGTGTTTTGTCCTATTTCATCCACTCTTATACATCAAATTATGTCCTAGTCTGAAGAAATCAATGCGTATGTTAGTTGTTTTCCGCTCTTGGATCGATGTGTTTTGGCCTACTTCATCCACTCTTATATATCAAATTATGTCCTAGTCTGAAGAAATCAATGCGTAGCTTAGTTATTTTCCGCTCTTGGATCGATACGTTTGGCCTATTTCATCAACTCTTACATCCAATTATATCCTAGTCTGTAATCCCTCTTCCGTGCTTTCGATACTGAGAAATTGGCAACTATTATAAGGCTTTTTTGTGAATATAACTGTGCCACAAACCCCAGAAGCTTGGCACAAACCATCAAGTTTGCTAGGTATGTGGTAATACTGCCTACAACATAGTCTGATCTGAAGACATGAACTACTTAGGCATACATCTATACAAGAGAATGCTTCACCTATGCAAGCTGTTATGACCTAACTCGAGCATCGTAAACAAGGGGCGTGCGAGATCTTTATGATCTGCCATCTAGTATCATCGCTAGATCTACCGATATCCTTTATCTGGGTATACGTGGTTGATGAATGGGCCACCCAGTATACAAGGCAATGTTCGGCTGCTTATTTCCCTACGTGCCAGATCTATCCCTTATCGATGTAAAACAAAAAACCATGTAGTATTTGAACAATCTTTGAGGGAATGACTAGGTGGAGACCATTTCCACATAGGCCAAGGACTAATTTCTTTGGAATTCTGACCATTAGGTGGTACCTTTGCACTCTATTCACTCATATGTCGGCACGCAAAGGTTAGTCGGCTCCAGAACCAACAGATCGAAGATCAAGCATTGTTTGGTTCGAGAGAATCCAACACAACTACTCGAAACCGTCATCAAGCACTAGGGACGAGAATCAAGGCGATGCTGGAAGGTAGCATGATAGCCAAGCAAACTCTGCTCGTGGTGACGCTGCTTGGTACTTGTGCTGTCATTGGGGATGGGGTTTTGACTCCAGCTATATCAGGTAACAAGCTCATTCTCCGAAGGTTTTTTGCTGCCCTGCCAATCTCTATCTGGCAAAATATATTTCATGTTGGAATCTTGTAATAAATGGATTATGGGCTTTTTACGGTAGTGACCTCATGTATCGGATTTGCAGTGATATCAGCTGTAAATGGAATTCAAGTCAAGGACCCACAGTTGACTACTAGTAAGTTTATGACTTACATGTTTTGTGTACATCACATAAGACCTAAATTATCTAGTTAGCAACGAGCATTAGATATGTAGTGCTCATGCAAATACAGCGCACGATGACAAGGGGTTTATTACTAATTGCACTGTTTGGACTTTGTATGCAGATCATGTGGTTCTAATTTCTATCGCAATCATGGTGGCATTATTCAGCATCCAAAGGTTTGGTACCGAGAAGATGGCCTACATGTTTGCACCATGTGTCACAATCTGGTTCCTTTTCATCGGTGTGATCGGTGTTTACAACATCTTCAAACACGATATCACCATATTCCGAGCTCTCAACCCTTATTACATCTTCGATTATTTCCATCGGAACGGAAAACAAGGCTGGCTATCCTTGGGCGGAATCGTGCTCGCCCTAACAGGTTCGTGCCAATCCGCCTCTTTATCATTCGGAAGTAGTCAATCGGCATTTGGCTAGCTAACAACGTTTAGTGGCTTTTGCAACGTGTCTGATAAGATATGCTCTCCACTTTGTTTAAATGAATCAAACTGTAGGCACTGAAGCTATGTTTGCGGACTTGGCACACTTTTCAATGTCCTCCATTCGTGTAAGTTTTCTGGTTATGGAACACAAAAAAAGGAATTGAGGATATTTATGTACATTAACTGACCCAGAAAAGCATGGTTTGGATGAACTATAGCTAGCATTTGTTAGCATAGTATATCCTTCTCTTCTGGCTGCTTATATTGGTCAAGGAGCTTATCTGGTGAAACATCCCGAGCATGTTAGCCAATCATTTTATGAGTCTATTCCAGGTAACTAAGCAACTGCACAATTAACTCCGCAAGCATTTCCAGTCTTTTGAAGTTCTACTCGACTAAGTTATCTTCCTTGATCATGTGTTGGTACCATAGAGCCTGTATTTTGGCCCATGTTTGTAGTGGCAACAGTTGCTGCCATTATCGCAAGCCAATCCATGATATCGGCTACCTTTTCGATCATCGAGCAATCTCTTGCGCTCGGTTGCTTCCCGACGGTAAAGATCATCCACACCTCCCCAAAATTCATGGGACAAGTATACATACCTGAGGTGAACTGGATACTGATGTTCATGTGCATCTTCATTATCGGCTTTTTCAAGACGACCACCTTCATCGGAAATGCTTATGGTAATTTGACTTCTTGATCAACGTTTCCATAGAGCCTTATGTGCTTTTGTGCTATGTGTATTTTAGCCGACGTGCGTGAAATCAGTATCACGACATGGATGAAATATATTGGTCGTAAGAAAGAGTAGGCTGGCCCCAAACATAGTTCTAAAATTTCTAGGAATCAATGGTTGATTCAGATATGGTTCATGGTTGTTATATGTGGCTGCCTCTTGTTGAAAAGCATGTGGTAAAACCCAGCAATGTAGGCATAATATTGATTTTTAGGAATCATAACAATCGTAAGGTTTCGTTGTTTGTTCAATTCATCCAGCTTGGATCGGTCATATGCATTTGTCATAGTTTAATGTCTCCAAACCGCACAAGCAGCTGGTTATGAACTTAGATATATGCGTATATAGCTGAGCCTAAGCATTCAAAATACAGCCTTCGATGATGGATTTGTGCATCATGTCATTGTCGGGCACTAACGAGATAATGGCTCTTGTTGTTTTTTTTTTTTTGAAATCGTACAGGCATTGCAGTGGTAGCCGTCATGTTTGTGACGACAGCGTTGATGACCTTGATCATGCTCATGATATGGCACACCAACATGTACCTCGTGCTCGCGTTCCTGTCCATTTTCGGATCGATCGAGCTGGTGTACCTATCGGCCAACGTATACAAGTTCGATCAAGGAGGATGGCTGCCGATCGCATTTGCATCGCTGCTGGGAGCGCTGATGCTGGTTTGGCACGACGTGACGAGCAGGAAGTACAGGTTCGAGACGGAGAACAAGGTGTCGATGGCGTCGCTAGCGGGGAGGTTAGAGAACGAAGCGGAGCTCACGAGGGTGCCGGGGATGGGGCTCATGTACACGCAGCTCGTCGACGGGGTGCCCCCGGTGTTCGACATGTTTGCCGAGAATCTGCGGGCGCTGCATTCGGTGCTCGTGTTCGTGTCGGTGAAGCACCTCCCGATCTCATCGGTGCCCGAGAGGTTCCTGGTGAGGCGAGTCGGGGGGAAGAGGAGCTACAGGATGTACCGGGTTGTCGTGAGGTACGGGTATTGGGAAGCGCCGATCGGGCACGAAAGCTTCGAGGAGCTAGTGATGGAGAGCTTGGAGAAGATGATAGTGCAAGGCGAGGGAAGGCTCGAATCGTCGGAGATGGTGAATGGTGTTCCAGCGACCAATCGCGGCGATCGTGGCGAAGAAGATTGCGAAGGAGGGATGATCGATCAAGCTTCGCCGGCGATGAGTGCGCCGAATCGGGAGGAAGACGAAGCTATGGTGGAGGAGGAGCTGGGATTCATTCGGAGGGCGAGAGAAGAAGGGGTGACTTACATGCTCGGGAACAGCGTGGTCGAGGCCTCGAAAGATGCGTCTCTGGCGAAGAAGATCGTCGTGGATGGGATCTACCACGGGCTCCAGCTCATCTCGCGCCGCAGCAGGGCCGCGCTCGAGATCCCGCACAAGCGCCTCGTCGAAGTCGGCATCACCTACACCATATGATTGATCTTCGCAACACAAATTGCACCTCTTAAGCATGTAAGTGTTCCGATCCCATTCGATACCG
>JBBBWG010026402.1:47468-71354 GCA_037176905.1 Azolla pinnata
CAGACAAGAACGGATTTGATGACCAAAGAGCCTAGCCTCACCAGGGGAGTCATCAGGATGCCGTAAATGAAAGGAAGCAGCTAGTTCCTTTTATATAGGTCAAAGTTCTAGGGCTCCCTCCTGATAAGTAGATGCATTTACACTTGTTCAGTGACCATATGGGTTTGTCTCAAACCGAGAATAACCGATTGTTTCCCTTATCTTACCCTTTGAACCAATCAAATTAGCCTTATAAATTGGTTCCTAAGGTTATGCCTATATCAAACAGTTAGGATAACTGATTGTTTTCTTTATCACACCTTTTAAACCAATCAAATTAGCCTTATAAATTGGTTCCTAAGATTATGCCTTTAGCAAGTAGTCTTTTTTCTTCTGCAGGTTGTGCCATTGTCATTGACGCTGAAGCTTGCCTTCGAGAGGCTCGGAGTGATGTATGGCGATGTCGGCACATCCCCGCTCTATGTCTACAACAGCACCTTCCCAGATCCTGACAAGCTCCCCAACGAGCGAGACATCCTAGGAGCTCTCTCCCTCATCATCTACTCCCTCACCCTCATCCCCCTCATCAAATACGTGCTCATCATCCTCCATGCAAATGACCATGGCAACGGTAAATCGATGTGTTGCTTCATTCATTATATTCCGCTCTTGAAAACGGCGTGCCATGCACTAGTTTTTGTGGATAACAAGCTAATAAGAGCCTTGAAAGCTGGAAGTTTGCTTCATAAGTTGGTCCAAATTTACGTGTCATTTGTAAATCCGGCTTTTAAGGTTGGGAGTCCCCATCTATGCTTCCGATACCAAGATCGATGCAATTAATTAGGTTAAGAATGAGCTAATTTGAGCGTCCCATCAAGAGTTCTGACACTTTTACACGATGGATCATCTAGTCTGATTGCATTATATATATAAATGTGTTGTTTCTTGCCTGGATTTTCCCTTGCTGCCCATTTTGTGTCAACATCGGAAAGCCCAAGTATTGTTTAAATGATCTTCAAGAGAGCAACTACGGCACACTGGCCAAAAAAGAAAGAAAGAAAGAAAGAAAGATATATTAACGCCTCCTTAGGCCAATCTGACCCCAAGATGTAATTCATGCTCCTAAGCTGGACATCTGGTCTTTAGGTGGCACCTTTGCACTCTATTCGCTCATATGTCGGCACGCAAAGGTTAGTCGGCTCCAGAACCAACAGATTGAAGATCAAGCATTGCTTGGTTCGAGCGAATCCAACACGACATCTCGAAACCGCGATCGAGCTCTCGGGATGCGAATGAAGGCGATGTTGGAAGGTAGCGCGATAGCCAAGCAAAGCCTGCTAGTTGTGACGCTGCTTGGTACGTGTGCTGTCATTGGAGATGGGGCTTTGACTCCACCCATATCAGGTAACAAGCTCATTCTCCGAAAGATTTCATGAGCCCTGATACAAATCTACAACACCTAGCCCAAGACATTTGGCAATGCATGCATCGGGAATCGTTTCGTGGGTTTATTGCATGAAATGCGCTTTTGATGTCGATGATTTCGTGTTTCGGTTTTGCAGTGATATCAGCTGTAAATGGAATTCAACTCAAGGACCCACAACTGACTATTAGTAAGCTTATGAGCTACATGTTTTGTGTACATTTGCATAAGACCTTCCTCATCGTAACAGCGAGCGTTAGATGCTGTTCATGGGAATCTAGCGCATGCCTACGAGTGGTAATTGTATTATATGGTATTTTTGTATCGCAGATCACGTGGTCCTAATTTCGATCGCTGTCATAATTGCCTTATTCAGCATCCAAAGGTTTGGTACCGAGAAGATGTCCTACATGTTTGCACCGTGTCTCGTAATCTGGTTCCTCTTCATCGGCGCGATCGGAGTTTACAACATCTTCAAGCACGATACCACCATATTCCGAGCACTCAATCCTTATTACATCTTCGATTATTTCGATCGGAATGGAAAGCAAGGTTGGATATCCTTGGGAGGAATCGTGCTTGCGCTAACAGGTTTGTGCCCGATTCGCTTCTTTGATCATTCGGAAACAGTCAATCAATCGGTCGTTGGCTAGCTAACGACGGCGTTGACAACAGATGCTTGATAACATCTGCTCTCCACTTTGTTTTTTTGAATGAATCGAATTGCAGGCACCGAAGCGATGTTTGCGGACTTGGGACACTTTTCAATGTCGTCCATTCGGGTAAGTTTATCTGGTTATAGAAGCATTGTGATACATACACATTCTGATCGATGGAATCGTGGTTTGGTATGAATTATATAGCTAGCATTTGTCGGCGTAGTGTATCCTTCCCTATTGGCCTCTTACATTGGTCAAGGAGCTTACCTCATCAAGCATTCCGAGAGTGTGAGCCAATCGTTTTACGAGTCTATTCCAGGTAACGACGCAACCGTTCGTAATTCACGCTTCGATGATTCCAAGCTAAATTTTGATGAGCTGCTAAGTTTTCTCTCTCGTGATCGTGTTTTGGGTACTACCATAGAGCCTGTATTTTGGCCGATGTTTGTAGTGGCTTCGCTTGCCGCGATCATCGCGAGCCAATCCATGATATCTGCGACGTTTTCGATCATCGAGCAATCTCTCGCGCTCGGTTGCTTCCCGACGGTGAAGGTCATCCACACCTCCCCAAATTCAAGGGGCAAGTGTACATCCCGGAGGTGAACTGGCTACTGATGCTCATGTGCATCTTCATCGTCGCCTTCTTCAAGACGACCGGCTTCATCGGAAACGCGTTCGGTAAATTCGGACAGCGGCTTTGATCTTGATCGATCGATGTTTTTCTCTTAAAAGGCGAGATCGGCAATGGGGGTTTCTTTCTTTCCTGAGGCAACGTGATTAGCGATCGAAAACCGAAATGGGTTAGTGGAAATCGAGGCATGACGACATGGGCATCTTGTGTTGCAGGCATCGCGGTGGTAGGCGTCATGTTTGTGACCACGATGCTGATGACCGTGATCATGCTCATGATATGGAACACCAACAAGTAGCTCGTGCTCGGCTCGATCGAGCTGCTCTACTTGTTCGCCAACTTATACAAGTTGGATCAAGGAGGATGGCTCCCGATCGCGTTCGCGTCGGCGCTGGGAGCGCTGATGCTGGTCTGGCAGAGCTGGCGAATGGTACTGGTACTAGTATTGGTACTGGTATTGGTACTGGTACTGGCATTGGCACTGGCATTGGCATTGGTACTGATTCTGGTATTGTTGCTGGCATTGGCACTGGTACTGATACTGGTATTGTTACTGGTACTGGCATTGGCACTGGTACTGATACTGGTATTGTTACTGGTATTGGCACTGGCACTGGCACCGGGACTGTTACTGGTACTGATACTGGTACTGTTACTGGTACTAGTTCTGGTAGCGAATGCGAGGAGACGACCGGCAAAGCTCTTCCACCGATGATGGCGCTGCCGTCCTCGGCTCGTACCGATCACGAGGATCTGTGGAGTGCCGAGAGGAGAGTGAATGGGCATCTGGCGGGGGGCGACGGTGCTCTGGCGGAGGACGAACTGGCCTTCGTTCGGAGGGCGAGAGAAGAAGGGGTCACTTACATGCTCGGCAACAGCGTCGTCGAGGCCTCGAAAGATGCGCCCCTGGCGAAGAAGATCGTCGTGGATGGGATCTACCACGGGCTCCAGCGCATCTCGCGCCGCAGCAGAGTCGCGCTCGAGATCCCGCACAAGCGCCTCGTCGAAGTCGGCATCACTTACACCATCTGACTCCCCCCCCCCCTGAAGAAAACAAATAGCCATGGATGGAATCGATCAAGAAATCGATCTCCTTAACCGCCCTCGTCAGTCGATCGTTTGCTAATTTGTTGCTTGTTGTGTAACCACATGTATTTACCCGCAGAATGCCCCTGGGACTACCTGTCTCCCTTCTACCCGCAAGGTGTTGTTCATTGTACTATATTTTCGCAATGTACATTTGTTGTATTCTGCGGTTTCGAGACATTATTCTGCCGAGGTGCACTAACCACTAGCTTTATATATATATATATATATATAGAGAGAGAGAGAGAGAGAGAGAGAGAGAGAGAGAGAGAGAGAGAGGACTAGTGCCAATTCACATGCGTGCATGAATGCCAAGTGCTGGAGCCCATATATATTATATGTAACTTCAAGATCTCGACCATTTCACTTGTAGTAATTATTATCTCTTGTAATTATTATCTCTTGCTAAGTCTTTGATACCTCTTGTAATTATTATCTCTTGGTAGTAAGTTACTTCGATTTTCTTTTTTTTTGAAATTTTTGTTCTTTTCTCGTCTTTGGATTCGACAGATTCCCATGTTTTGCATCAACTCGATTTGCTCTTCGATTCTTGCGTTGCCCTTCAACTTCATCTCTACCTATCTGGCTCTAAAGTAAATGGCATCCTAAACTAGGGAGTTGATCAGCTCTACAACTATGTGGTTCATTTGGAAGAGACGCTGCAAACAACAATACGAGGGCGCATGTGAGACAGCTACCAAACAAACAAGGGCAACTATTAGAAATCAAAGGCAATCTAGAATGTGCAAACAAAAAGCGTCAGGATTTCTACAATATTCGGGACTCTAGTCCCTTCTATTGATAGAAGGGCAGATGTGCTGAGCTAGCTCTATCGTCGTCCCCATTGGTTATTTCCTCCTCCCAGTACCTAGTTTTTAGGGGAATTTGGATCAAATTTGGAATATCTCTTACACTTCAAGTCATTAGCTTGTTGTAGATTCTCCTAGAAAACCCCTCAATCTTATCGTGTACTCTTTGGACATCCGTTTATTTTAACACAAATGTTTGCATTTACAATGTTAAAAGTCTAATTACACAGTAGCTCCATTAAGCTAACGATGAACTTGATTCTCAACACTATAGAACCTCACAACTCTGCTGTAAGAAGTTTCATGAACATGATGGTAGCAAGATGATGAGATCCAGCACAGATATATAAAGATCAAGCACATGTAGATATATAGTACATAGATTTGTATAAGTTATAGAAGGGACGATTTCCCCCGGGTTATTAGCACAATAGAAGTTCAAGAGAATAGTACATCCTCTACTACACATGTGATCAGAACAAGCGTCCATATCCCAGCTTTGACTCCATATAATAAAAAATGTTCTCTTGCCAATACAGAGCACTACATTTCTGGTACTCTTCCGGTTATAACTCAAATAGGAAAATGCAAGAATGCTATCAATCTGTTGGCTTACCAGAATATGAATCTTCCCTTGGTTACAGAATGGCCCAGGTAGAAAATACTCAAAAAGACTCAGCTCATTACTCCATATATCGTAATGGACCATCCAACAAAATTGGAATTTCCTAGAAGGTTTGTCCCCACAACAAAGACCACAGAGACTCAGAAAAAGATGGGGCGTGGGATATATACTTTAAACAACGCAACCAACACAATTCTTAACAAACTGCCAAAGGGTCAAAACTCCATTTTACTACTTATCCTTCTTATCATCGATTGGCTTTGTTGTCGACGATCGCCGTAGCTTCTTTTCCCACGCAGGCATCTTACCAGGGAAAGCTTTCCGAAGCAGTTGCTCCCAAGCATAGCATGAAACCATCATCACTAATGCTGACCCCAAAAGCTTCGAACCAAACGGTTGGGGTAGCGGAACCAGCCGTAACGAATCGTTCAATGCTCGAAACATGTCGGAAGTGATTGCAGTAAAGAAAATACCTGCAGATGTAAGCGCGTAAAAGAAAGCCTTGTTCTCCCTTATGCTTTGGTTGAATGGGTGGCCCATATAGTTAACTGCAAATGTCGCAACCTGAATCATCATGTTGGCCATGTAGGAAACTGTATTTACAAGATTAGGCTCGAAATCCGAGTCTGGCTCGATACATTCCTCTGGCATGAATTCAGCTGCAGCTCTCATCATTGTAATGAGAAACGTAATGTGGATCGCAAACTGCCCCAACAGTGAAAGGAAGACATAAGCACAGAAAATGTTGGCATGTGGTCGCTCAGCTGATAAGGTCTCCATGGGACGTGCATGGGAAATGAAGAGAAAAAAAGCTGCTGTGAAAATACCACTAATGGTAGCTTGAACGTCTCCGAGTTTGACGCCATCTAAATACATCACACTCAGGACATAGGCAGTGGCTAAGCAGTTGAGGCCAAGAATCTTGAACATCTGAACTGTTGTTACTAGCGTACTCCTCCCCTGACGGATTATATCTACTGTTGGTTGCACAGACGAGTGTTTTGCAGTGAATGGAGAAGCCATAGATGCATCGCCAAGTTTTACCACAGGAGCTGCTCTTCCATCACCTTCTTCATTCAGTTCATCCATCAGCTTCTGTAGCTTCTGCTTCTCCCTCTCTACCGGAGTAAGCTGACGACTGCTTGAATTACCTTCCCCTGAAATCGTTCCTGTTAAGTTGATAGAATTAGAACTGACTTTTACTGGCCTGTTTAATACTGCACCAGTCTTACTATGAGAGGTTTGATTTGATAATGATGTAGAAATGCCCGAGGAAGAAAATGTTGCGTTTGTGCTCTTACTTTTCTTGACCCTGGCAACTTTACCTACAAAGAAATAAGATGACAAAGCCATTCTTAATGGGAATGAATAAATGCACACCAGCATTAACAACTAACCACTCGCCGCTGAAGACGATGAATGTTTGGATGATGTGGGGGGGGTTGAGGATGGTTGATCAGGTGGAATGGCGTTCAAAAGGGCAACACCAACATGTGACTGAAATGACCAAGTTGTGTAAATAAATGTGTATGTAGATTCTCACATCTTAGATGATGTAAATTATATCCAAACCCTACTTGTTTCAACGCTCCAACATCATTTGTACCATCTCCACACATTAGTGCAATCCGTCCAACAGCCTTGAGTGTCGTAAGTATAAGTTCTTTTTGGTCTGGACTCACTCTTGCAAATACCTGCCAAAAGCAATCAGATTAAGATATTTTTTATTTTAGACAAGCATGCAAGCAACCGTGCATATATTGAGCTGTCAAAGATTACTTTCATATTGAATCCAACGATTAAAGATTTGATAGCCCTTGTATCATACAAGTCAACATCCAAAGTTTACCATGATGCCATGACAGTTCACATGATAAATCAACAATGTCAAACCAAACCTTAATAAAAGGAATGACTAATTGCAATGCTCCATTCCTTTGCAACAAGGCCATACTCTCTCCAGTAATACAAAGATCATATGTGGTAGACAGGACCCTAACATCATCATCTCTGGTACCAGAAATAAACAGTAAGGAAGTCAAGTAGAGTCGAGAAAATCGTCCATGAAATAACTATAGACTTTCAATTTCACACATACTTAAAGGGCAAACGCTCCCTATCATCAGGTGATAGCCATTCAAAATCCCCACCGTGTTTGGGAGAAAGAATCAGAACTGGATTGGATAAAATATAAACTTGCCGAGCTACATGACACGCAGTCAATGCCTGATCTCCAGTAATCATAACCTGCAGGTAACAAGATGGATCAGTAATTATAAAAGAAGATAACCATATTATTTCAATGATAATCACATACCAGATCATGAGAAGAGGATTTCAGCTCTTTCAAAACCTTTGCAGAATCAGATCGAAGAGGACAAGCAAAAACCTGTAAGTGGTTCAGAAGGCATTGATGCGTGCTAGAAACCATCTCTCCCTTCAAACTATGCTGTAAAACCTCATTAAAATTCATACCGCAAATCCAGCAAATAGCAAATCGCTCTCCACAGACTCCCTTTCAAGATTCCGCAATTCCCCAACCTAGAATTTTATCCGAGTCAATGTCTTGTAGAAAATTCATCTATACAGATTATAGGTGAACATTTGACCACTTGTGCATACCGGAAGGTCTGGCAAATTCTTGTATGCAAGAGCTAAAACCCTTGATCCCTGGCACGTAAAGTGCTTATAGGTTTCAACATACTTTGCATGTGTCTCCAAAAGCCTTTCTTGAATGACTTCAGGCGCACCCTGCAAAGAGCCTCCATAATTATCTAACGAGCAAAAGAAATATTACTAGTTAACAAACAGTACATGAGTTGTGCATATTATATCAACATGCCAAAACTACGAACATGTTTCATCCTCCTTCATTGATTCTTGCATTTGGCTATTTTGATGTGCATTCAGAAAGAGCAGTCTCCAATTCTAATATCATGTAAGTCTACTAGCCTGTCTGTTAATTTATGATATCATTCGTTTCCTGAGAAAAAAGAATCACGTCACAGTTTGCATCTAAACATGTCTGCTATTATTTTCACGAAGTCAAAGAATTTGCTCTCAAGCTCTTTCTTTTCCAATCATTATGAGCCAATCCAAGACATCTGAAAAACAGGAATTTTGCATTATGATGTCTGGGCATCTCCTATGCACTTTGGTTCCTGAGTGTCTCAATCACTTTAACCTGATTTACATCCAAAGTAGCAATCCATCTATACATAAACAAAGTCAACAATCCAAGATGAATTTTCACCAGTTCCATGATTATGGTCAAACCTCATAACATCTATTTTGCATATTACTTTTCACTTCAAGATTGCACTGGTATCTCTGAAATACAATAGAAGCTTTCACATTAACTCGGCATCCTAGTGACAATCACTATGTCAAGAACATGAAAAACAGTCTCTGGAAACACATAAGCATAAGTGGATATCCATACCTTCACAAAAGCAAAATAAGATTCTTGTACGCGTACAACAGTAGACATTCTTTTTAAATAAGATGCAAAATGATGCCGTTGTAATATCTGCACTGGTTCATAATTTCCTCTGCAAATGAGATTTTGAATTTCAAACAAACTTCATATAGAAACTAAATGAAACTAAGAAACCAACATAGACAGACAACTAGTAGTACAAATATTACTTGCGTGGAATTGCTTTTTCATCTGAAGTGTATGCCCACTCAATTCCTTTCAAGGCAGCTTTCTCCAACGGATCGCCAACCTTAAAAGCCAGATTTCCAAATGACATATAAATTCGGACCAACTTATGAAGCAAACTTTAAGCTTTCAAGGATCTTACTAGTTTGTTATCCACAAAAACTAGTGCATGGCACGCAGCTAGAACTTGGACAGCCTTCTCAGCCAAATTACTTGGGTCTGTTTCCAGCTCTGGATCTCTATCAAGAGAAACTACTCCACGAAATTCCTGGTAAGACACATCAGTCATGAGATGCATTTTTTACAGGTTTAGAATTATAGGGGTTAAAGACATACCATATCATCTGAAGTCAATGTGCCCGTCTTGTCAAAACAGCATACGTCAACCTGCAACAGCTCATTTTAAAACATGGATTACATGTACACTGGGCTGACAAAGAATGTCTTCAAAGACATACCTTTCCAGCAAAAGGTATCCTAAATGGCTCAGTGCAAAATATTCCCTTACGAGCTAGTGCAATAAGAGAAGTATTAACAGCAATTGAGAGCTCCATTGGCAATTCAGGTGGTATGACTGATGTGATGATGAGGGAACAGTTGAGGAAAAGCTTGTATTTGCTTCTTGAAGGATCCTCCAAACCCTGCAGGTACAATGGTAATAAGGTCCTTACGTATCTCATGTTCTCATATCTTGTTCAGAATAATACTATTGTTTTAATTCATGAATTTCTACATTAATCAAATGAAATAACCTTTTTTAAGACATATCCTGCTGCCACAAGAGCAAAGACAACAAGGAAACATATAAAGAGACCACTTTCCCAATTGTTTGCAGTCACCTATGCAAGTTAAAGCCAATCAATTAATTTTCTCACATCAAAAACATCCAGTAAAATATATAGACAACAAATCACTCACCCGTTCAGTCGAGAATAGGATAGTCCGCATCAATTTACCCTGGCTTGTTTCAAACCCAGTACGCATGACAACAGCAAGGCATCCACCATCAGGAGTCTTCAGATGTCCAGCCTGTAAAGACGATATATAATGCATGACTGATTAAAAAACAGATACTAATTATTAAAAATCACATGTCAAAATTAGACCTGCACTGTTTTATGAAGGTTCAATGCCTATTTGTGTGCAGAAAGTTTGAGAAGCAGAAACATGTTTTTTAAAACCAACACAATCATTTCAGAGAAGCACCCAGCTTCACAGACAAACAGAAGAGGACTTTCTGTTACAGGGGTAGGCACAGTAGAAATATTAAAAACCCGATTATAAATAAACAAATAAACAACACCTACATAAGCCTAAACCTACCCGGGTAAACAAATGCTACATTTACTTAATTAGTGTTTCTTCCAACTTCCAAATACACAAAAGAAGCTAAAGTAAACAAGCCAACGTGTAGGATTTTATCTGTTCACTGCAAGATTCACTGCAAGATCCTACCCTCTTTACAAGATGCATTCGAAACGCTAATCAGAAATGTAAATTACATTTCTTGTGGTTATACTGGAAGAATTAAGATCTATTTAAGCCTCCAGATTAATATATTCATGTCAGGCTAAGGTATAACCTTATCTGGCGAATGTTGTAATATCTTTGTTCCCCCAAAAAGTATGTGAGTTTTGTCTCTTTTCATGGATAGGTTTTCTCCTGCATGCCTGCCAACAATAGAAACCTGAAAATGAACCAAATTACACATTAGAAGAAATAAATGCTTGTGATCCTCTGAAGATACATAACGGTAAAAGACATAAAGAGAATATTTATTAACATGTTCATTGTGAAGTGAACTAAAGAATACCTTCCATTGAGGTGTTGATTCTCCTGTCAATAGTGCTTCATTTGCAATAACATTTCCAGAAAGTAAGAGCATATCTGCTGGTACAGTTCTTTCTTCTGAACCCTGACCAACTTGACGTCCAATGGATACCACATCCCCAGGAAGCAGGTCAATACCTGATAGTTTTACCCATCTGCCCTTGCAATAGTAGTAATCACAACAAATATTAAATTGGTAAAAACTTTCCAATATATCACAAGATTTTCTATTTTACTAAGTGTCCTAAGTAAATCCAAAAAGAGAGCACAATTTTGACCGCAATTTCCTTTACCCAAACATAGTAGTGTATAATTTTTGGATGATAGGGAGACTTTAACATGCAATACTAAATGAATCGTTTTTCTTTTTTGTTTAGAAAAAGTTTATTGGTAGTTTTGGAGAATATATATGTGCATGTTTAAATATATATCAAGAAAGCAAGGCCAAATATATGAAGTGTGGCCTTTAATGCTATATGTATTAACATGCATCTGTTACCACTACTGTTGACTAAGAACTTAGAATTCCCTCCATGAGCAGTGGAGCTCATGGTCATGAATAATTAATATTTATCCTATTTTGGGCCAGCCTTGGAACTGTTACATTTTCAATATGAGGACGGCAATCAATGCTCAAATGGCCTAGGCATGAATCACACAGCAACGGTAAATAATTACATTTCAAGGTTTCATCTGAAAATGTGTCACTATATGCACAATAATATCAAGAAAATCTTGAGAAATATTTCAACATATTGAAGTTTTTAATACTCAATGTATAACTTCAACATGAACTCATGCAGCTTGGAGACCTTCAGCCAACATTCTTAAAATGAATGATACGTCAATAGAACTTATCCTTTTCATGAATTGAGAGCACACATAAGGGTATATATTGAAGCATGTATGAGATTAACTGAAGTGGAAGAAAATGAAATGTCTTGCATTTTCACCACATTCACAAAGCACAGCAAAGCATCTGGTATTAAATTAAAACCCGCTCTCCTATTGAAATATGATTAGAAGTACTTGGAAAAGACTTACTTTCCGCCACGATGGACATTCAAAACCTGGCTGTCTACTCGTACTCTTCGTAGTTCTGCCAATGTTCTGATTCTACTCTTTACTACAGTCGACTCGAACAAAAACAGCATGAAAAGCGTAAAAATGCTGTAATACCAGTACTCATCTAGACACCAGAGGCCAACACAAAAGACCTGAACCACAACCATTCAGAATATTATTTAATGTTTCTCCAAATGCATAAAAGACATTTCAAATGATTACTTACCTGAAAAACAAAGAAGGGCTCCATGCAATGCTCTTTCATTAGCTTTTGGAACGTAGGTTCAGGGAATTCAAACCTGATAAAAAATCCCAGAGAAAAAAGATAGGTGATATTCAATAGGCTTGTAAGTGACTGATGAGTATACAAATAATAAAACCTTCAATAATGAAAAACCTAATATTTTGGCAGAAGCAACAGAAGACATAGATGATACAGGGAATAAAATATACATAAAGATAATAAAAAAATGAACTGACGACGTGGCTCAAAACATGCAACTGAAAAAGAATAAAGTTCAACATACACGTTTCTTCCCCACTTTGCTGCTGCAGCTTGGGCCTTTGCGTCTGAACCATATCCAGTGGCTTTACTGTAGTAACCAAATGTTTCCTTACATGGATAAGGAACCTTCTGAAACCTCTGCAGCTCTGCTGAATAAATGAATTGCTGTTTCCTAAACTCGAAGGAGACCTCATCAACTAATGACTGAGTAGTGGGGAACAAGGCAGCTGCAAGCTGTTTCAGATTTAAACCTTTGTAAATAGTATCACTATCTAACTGAAAAACCAACCACGAGACAGACTGTGCTCTAGATCAGAGTAAGGGATCTTGTGTTTGTTCTAGTTAACAGACGAGCATGACAGAACGTTCTATGCTAAATACCGATGGAGTGATAAATTAGAACTTACAGTGTTTTTATGATATAATGGCACAATCTCCTTTGAGCCTGAGAACTTTTCTGGAATGACCTTGCAGATTGTAGCATCCTTTATGTCTTTGACCTGATTTAATAAATTGATTACTTTCATATTATAGGGGTGGAGAAAATGTTTACTGATCACAAAAGAAATATGGCCATCATCATCTTATTAACACAATTGACTCAATAGCTCAGCAATGGCACTCTCATTCACTCGAAGCATGAAGCCTTGACAAAGTCTCCTAATAATAATCCAATGGGAAATGCTCACACAAAGCATAAAATTACCACAAATTAAACAGGCAGAATAGAGACAAGATTGATCTCGGATAGGTTCATGGTATCCAATGAGCATATAATTAAGATAATCAGTACATTACATGCAAATATCCGGCCAATAAACTGCAATAGTCCATCGTCAATCATCATCTTGAGAATTATATACATGCAACATTTGTCCAATGACACATATAACACACAACTGACATACATGTCACATAAAGACATACATATCTATATATGCACAAGTGTTGAACCTACATATACATGTATGAACACATGTGCATGTACCTTGGAAGCTTGCACGAAACATCGAAATTCCACGGACCATGTCTCAAACAAGAAGGTCAAAATGTGCATAACCGCAATCCCACCAAGAATGATCATTGAATCCATGAATTCCAGCTTCGGGATGAGGATGAAAATCCAGGAAAGATAGAGAAGGGCAAAGGGCCATGCGTCCAATCGTTGAGCTGTCTTCTTCCATTTGTAAAGTTCTATGGATTGGACTGTTTTACCATTTACAGGCAAAGC
Source organism: Azolla pinnata (assembly GCA_037176905.1). Taxonomy (NCBI): domain Eukaryota; kingdom Viridiplantae; phylum Streptophyta; class Polypodiopsida; order Salviniales; family Salviniaceae; genus Azolla; species Azolla pinnata. The sequence goes on from JBBBWG010026402.1 coordinate 60,976, forward strand.
CATTGCTCACGAATATCTGTATATGTGCGAATGTATTTCCAAGAGCTAGCCACTTGGGCCAGTTGTCCTTTTCCAGTTAGAGAGTTTGGTTACTCATGTCTCCATATACTGAGCCTTCTATTTTTAGGTCTTTACCTAGGACAGGTTTTTCAAGTCCTCAGATAATACACATAGGCCAGCATAGACAGATGTACTTTTCTTTCCTTCTCAGCTTTGGATGCTGCGCTTCTTCATCTTTTGAACTCCCTTTTCTGAGCTGATTGAAGAAATTCTGGTTACCTGCTTACAATCAGAATCAACAAGACATTGATTTCCAGGCTTATTGGAAGCATCCAGAAAATGTCATGGAGAAAAGAAAATGAATATGAAAGAAAAGCAGGCATGTGTACGTATCAATTAGGAAGATAGAAAACCCCAGAAAGAAAGAAAAAAGGATTGGACCAATCGTAGAAATAAAAATCTGAGAACGTCTAAAACATTTTTCTAGCGATACCAAAAAGCATTAAATACGTTTGTGCATATGCATATAGCTCATTGCTCAGGAATTCATCGTTGCAGATCTCTTTCATCAATTCATTACAGTTCTACTTTCACGGTTCTTCAGAGTTCCACCTCGGCAACAAACACGAAGAGAAAACTCCAGTTTTTGCTTCCCGAGCATTGATGGCCTATAGCAATACGCAAGAGATCCGAAAGGAGAAAGGGCAGGGAGACGGAAACGGGATAGAAAAAAGAAAAGAAAAGCAAAGAAAAGCAAAGCAGAATCCCATCCACTCGAGCATCTGTGGCCGATCTCTCCAAACCGAAGCGATTTTTTCAGGTGAGAGAGGAGGAGCTTACCAGCCGGAAATCTCTGCGAAAGGGAGATGCGAAGAGGAAAGCGAAAGACAGGCGAGGAATCCAGCAGAAGGCGAATCCTCGGCGTATCGAGCTGCAGAATGTCGGGCAGAGAGATCTGAGCAAAAAGAAGAAGAAGAAGAAGAAGAAGAAGAGGAAGAAGAAGAAAGAAGAAGAAGAAAGGTTTCTGAGCCTTCCCTTTTCTGACTTCCCTGTTTTGATTAATTACAAAAATGTCCCTTCATTTTTGACCCTTTCCTTGTTGTTCTCTCATTTCTTTCCTTTTGATTTCTCTAATGCTGATTCTCATTCTCATTCTCCTGAGGATTACAGTATTTGTCTGATCAGTAGCCGCGTTGTTTCCCGCGTAATGCCGTTTCGTATGCGCCGTAATAATCTTTCGAACATTACAGCATTTGACAGTTCTGTTGGGTAAACCGTACTTTGGTGGATCGAAAGCGGTAATCGAACATTCGCATTGTTATCCGTAATCGAATCGATAGATATGTTCCAAAAGCAAACGTTGTTAAAGATTGGTATTGTACCTTAAGTTGGAGAAGGGATTGCCCGCATCTGTGGTCTTGACAGAATCATCACGCTTGTTGTATGAAACGTAAGTTCATCTGTAGGTAGTACTGCACTCGTTTCTTCCTCCCCATTCTACTTTTGTTGCTGCTTCTGACAGTACGACATTTGATTAATGCGCTCACTAGTGCGCTTCATCTGTACTCATTTCTTCCTTCTAATTTTGCTTGCGGCTTCTACTAGCATTACGATCTTTTGCTTCTATTTGCTTCTTTTGACATTACATTACCCAAATCAATACATTCATTATTTCCCACGTATTGCAAGTTATCTATGTTGTACTCATTTCTTTCTTCTGATTCTACATCTACTACTTCTTTTACATTACAGTACCTTATTAGTACATTCAATGTTTCTCACATATTCTAGTTCATTCATACTACGTGCTCACGTGAATCTCAAATGACCCTTTGCTCTGGACTAATGAGTAAGTTGCTAGACCACCTGATCCACCTCCGTGGCGCTAGGTGTGAAATGGATTTGGACCCTCAATGTTTGATACCACGGATCTTATGATAAAAGCGCAAGCTTATGTAGCAAGAGGTTTTCAATGCATGTCAAGGCAACCCTACCCTATTATGATGGTAACAACCCTCTTTATACAAGCAAAACCCTAGGGCCTTGTGTGTTCACAGTATTGATCACATGAAGTGGTTGGTCAAGTGTGAACACACTTCAACACTTGAAATAATGATTATATCTTTCATTAACCCTCTACATTGGAATTGGGATACCATTTCACCATTTGTTTGACATGTATATACAACACATCGATGCAACGATTGACCCAAATGAGCCCTTTTCAAGCACTCGCTTCCATCCCAAGATTCGCTGTCAACAAAAAATTGATTAAGATACGTGAACTCAAAGCAGGACCCGGGGGTCTCTGACTAGGGATACCAGTGTTCATAACTCACATGTTCACAATTTAAATTAATGATGACAATAGTTTTCATTACAAACAAACGATTGCAATATTTCTCAGATTTGGGAGAGAATCTAAGGTCAGAGATTGAGCTTACGAGTTTCGGAATTCTAGGATTCAAGGGTGTGATCTCTCCAATTAGGGTTTTTGACGTTTTATAGTTGTAAATGATATTAGGGTTAGGTTTTTCTAAGGGCTCTGGGATTCGAATTCAGTCCATTTTGTTTTAGGGTTAGGGTTTTCTGAAATAGATAGCTCCAACGAGAGAATTAGGGTTTCGGAATAGAGAGATGTACCAACAAAGTGTTTCGGATTAGCTTCATTTTGTTGGTACCTACTTACAAGAGATGTACCAACAAAGTGAATACGAGGAGAAATAATTACTAATGGATAATAGTAATTGTGTGGTAACAATAGTGTTGAAATATATGATGTTTCAATACAGCTGATAATGTTTAGAGTATTAACTGATATGCTAATGAATCTCCCATAATTTAATAATGTTCTTTATGATCGGATTATGGCTAGAAGAAATAATAAGAATCCACCACCTTATTAATTTAAATATAATTAGCACATCTACTTTCAGAAAGACCTTGAGTGTCTGTCTTAGCAAGTGAATACATAGAAGACCCTAAAATTTTCCTCATTTTTTAAACCTTATTGTTTTCATGGAATGTAAACACTAGTGCACATCACAATAACTTGTCTTTCAATTTGTAACTAAAAGTCTCCTTGATGAGAATGTCTTTTTTTCTACCCATCAATAAACATCATAAATAATATGAGCAAATTGTTAATATCAAAGTCTATGTCAAAATCAAAGTGGAAGTATAAAAACTTCAATTTGTTGAAGAGCTTAATTAACTAAACAAGACGTCGGCTGCAGGGTTCGAACCTGCGCGGGCGAACCCAACAGATTTCAAGTCTGTCGCCTTAACCACTCGGCCAAACCGACTTACGTGAAACCACATTTTTTAAACAATTATTAAACTAAAATTAACAACTCATTTAAGACATTCTTACAGCTTCTTTTCTGCTCCTACAAAGACCAGCTAATAGACTCCACACCCATGTAAATAATGTACCATTCCACTAGCTAGCTGATTATATTACTAACTAGGGGATCTTACCAAATGTAGAGGTTTAAGTCCTGAGAACAAAAAACCTGGCATTGAAACCGATGAATCATGAACAAGCAAGCTCCTGGACTTGGAAAATCAAGACCAGAGCTTCTAGATTTTTTATACCCTCTAATAGAACATTGATCCATTTGATTATCAAACGGATGGATTCTCACCATTATATATGTGTTGATATTGGTTGATGCATAGTGGATCCTGAATAATTTATGGATGGATATATGTACACTTCCAAATGATTGAATTCCATCTTGTTTTGTATCTCATGGCAGCATACAGATCAGATCGGATATACAAACATTTTCCTCGGAGTGAAGTTTTTCTATTGTACAAAGAATCGGCGGTTCACAAAAATTGACCCATATATGATTGGGTGCCCGGTGCACGCGGCGATCTTTGCTTCCAGATTTTTTGAAAGGAGATTTCCATACCATATCCATTCCTCTCTTTCTCTCAATTTCTGACATCTAGCAGAAGTGTCCCGTGTTCACTAGGTGGAAGAAAATTGAATGGTGATCTCCTCCACATGCCTAATGGGGCCAAAGTCTTGATCCTCGGAAGCCTCTTTTCCAATTTGTTGCTAGTAGGTCTTCAGTGTCTTGCCAAATGAATTCCATCTGCAAATTTGAAAACAAATGTTGGATGAAGCACTGATTGTAAACTAATCCATGGATACACAATGAATTTTAAGTTACCTCCCCAACGATCACAGTATCGCCCTCGGAAACTCCACGATTCCTTAACGCAGCATTCACCCCACTTATGTTAAGAACATGCTGGAAACGCTTCAAAGATTCAAAGTACCTGTCATTTGGAAACAGAGAACACATCAGATATCATATTTTCACAGAAAAAAAAAAGTTTGCTTATAAATACATACATACATACATATAAATGTCCATGTATGCATCTGTATCGTCAGATCTTTTGAAGAAAACTACTTACTCCCAATTAGTCATTTGCGTAAAACGTTCCAATCCAATGCCCTCGATTCTCCATTCTTTGGATCCAGGACTGCCAAATATCTCAAATTCCTCTATCGGAGCATTCCGCTGCCTTCTTATAGCCTCACCAACGGTCCATTTGTCATCCTTATCATGTGATTCATCTACAAAATTAGCACATAAATGAGCCTTAAATCAGAAGAAAATAGAAAACCACCAAACAATTTACAGAGCAACAGACAGATTTGTACCTGTTGTATATTCAACTGGAATCTTAGGAAGCGATTGCAGCAAAGAGAATGCTTTCATTACAACTGATTCAGTGCCCTTCTTAGTGGCTGCACTCATACAGAGAGCCTCTATTCCCTTTTTCTCTAGATAAGCTTGAAAATTATTCCAGCGATCTGAAGCCTCAGGAATGTCCATTTTATTAAAAGCTACCACAAAGGGCTTCTCAGCGAGAGAGGGATTAAAAAGTTCGAGCTCCAACCGTACTGCCTCATACTCCTGTTCAGGTTGCTGGCTCATGCCATCGACTATATGCACCTGCAACATTAAGAAGTATTGTTATCCACACACTATTCACACATATTTTTGTCACTGAGAATGTAATATGGGTATTTTCAATACATTCATGTGAATCCACACATCTATGTCTGGATATATATGGGGAAAAACTGAAATACTCCAGGGTTATTTTGTTTCACATTCTTGGAGCTCAAAGATTCAGATACACATGCTTTTGAGAGAACAGCATCTGCATTCCACAATAGGCATTAACACACAGACCAGGAGAATCACACAGGAAAAAACCGATAAAAGAGACACATGCAGAATAATAAACATATTACACATTAGCTGCCAAAAATTGAAGTGATACACTCACCAAGACACGACAGCGTTCCGTATGTCGTAAAAACTCATGACCCAAACCAGTACCTAGATGTGCACCTTCTAGAAGCCCAGGCAAATCAGCTACAACCATTGAAGATTCCATTCCAATGGGTACTACACCCAAATTAGGAAGAAGTGTGGTAAATGGATAGGACCCAATTTTTGGCTGAGCTGCACTGATGACACTCAACAATGTACTTTTACCGGCATTAGGAACACCAATTATGCCAACATCAGCAACGAGCTTCAATTCCAGTTCCAACCACCTTTAACACAAAAAAGAGGGTTATGACAGCATCAATGTTATCGCAAATTTAAGTTTGTGTTTCAGCAACCCAAAACGAGAAAGAAAAATTGTATTAATAAGATAGGAGAATAATCATCTTGTTGAATAAGAGCTTCAAGTTTCTTTCAGCCTTCAAAAATAAATGCACGATACATTCCAACACTGACAATGATATAAATGTTTGCATTCGCATCAGAAATGGTAGCCTAGAACTTCACTTAGAAGAAGACGATCATAAGCACATGTCAATAGAAAGAAATGCACCAAATTATCCTTACCTTATTTGACATTTACCAGACTACCCCATAGACTTTAAGGAATTGTCATTCTAGAACACTAGAACAAAGCTTCCTCCATAGGTTAGAAGCTACTTTGATTTCTTGTTGAAAGCTTACAAGTAGTTTGGCAAGCAGCCAAACATGTTGAGCATAAACATTGGGGTGTTTCACATGAAAATAACTACACATTTCAGTTCTGTAGATATACCTTAATAATATGGAAAAACATAAAAAAGTTGAGTTAGTAAAAAAAAACTTACATTTCTGCACCTTCTTCTCCAAGTTCAGCGATCTGAGGAGTCTTATTACGACCTGTCTTGAATCCTGTGTTCCCACGGCCACCTCGGCCTCCAGGGAGAAGCAACTCACGCTGATATGGTCTCATCAATTCGAGCAAAACTTCACCCGAACCATCAAGCTCATCTGTAGCTTCACGAACGACTGTACCTAAAGGGACCTTGATGATGCAGTCCTCACCAGCTGCTCCATCTTGACTCTTGCCCAGGCCATGGCTACCTCTTCCTGCCCGGAAGTGAACTGACCTCCTGAAAGGTAGCATTGAATTCATCGATGGGTCAGCCTCCACATATACATGTCCACCTCTCCCACCACTCCCACCAGAGGGTCCACCAAAGGGTACGAATTTCTCTCTTCTGAATGCTACAACACCATTCCCACCATTCCCAGCCTTTGCATATATCTTGGCCTTGTCGAAAGACCTCATTATAGCTGGAATAGCTCGCTTCAATGGCTTAACCTTATCTTTTACACCTTCTTTCTCATTCATATCTGTTCCAGCGTCTTCTTCGTCTTCATCATCTTCTTCTTCTCCATCATCTTCTTCATCATAAATCTCCTTCTTCAGTTGATCAAGCGCCCGAGTGCTTTCTGCATTGTGCAGCTTTGCAGCTCGTGCTTCGAACTCAAGCAGTTCTGCCTCCGCTTCAAGAAGCAATGCTTCCTCATCGTCATCTTCGTTGTTATCATCTTCATCTTCACCTTCATCTTCATTGTCCTCATTATCCTCACCCACTGTTTTCCAATTCATGATATTGTTTTCATATGCAAGACTTCTTGTTTTCTTCTCCTTCTCCAGTCCCTCGAGCTCTCTCTGAGCCTCTTTAAGGAGCTTTGCCTCTTCCTCTTGGGACAAAGGGGTCGAATCACCTTCCCAGTACATGATTGTATCATGACTTTCAGCTAGTTCATCTTCCACATTAACTTCAACCCACTCAAACTCTTCTTCATAATCACCATAGTGGTTTCCACGCTTCTCATGGCTAGACACTTCCTCGGCCTCATCATTAGCATATGGAGCATCATGCAAAGATCCTGACACCTTCCCAAGGTTCTCATCACTGTCATAAGAAAGATCGTTTGAAGATCTCTGCACATTTCCATCCTTGTGGTTACCATCATGAGATGCATCTTGCTGATCCCCAATGTCAACATATAGAGAACCATGAGCAGATGCTGACCTCTTCCCATTCTTGGCATTATCAAAATATTTCAGAGAATCTAAGGTAAAGCTTGAAAGCGGATCAAATTGCTGCTCCGTCATGGAATCTCGAGGAATCTTTTCCAGGATCTGAGGAAGAGAATCTTCCTGATCGACGAGAGGACGAAGAGTTGTGAGCGTGGATGCTCCTGCTCCCATGCCAAGGAACATGTCTCCATCTTGAACTAGCTTCAGATTTTTGCTGCCAAATTTTTTCTTCACAAAAGAAGACGGGGTTTTAGGCTTACCTGAAGCTTTCTTCTTCTGTTTCCCACATGTAACGGACAGAAACAATCTATCTCCGCCCCAAAGGCTCTGGTTTACACAGGCAACCGACATTTCCATGGCTTGCTCTCCACCTCGGCCTCTCCTTCGTAACCTTTGCCGCCCTTCTGCCTTCTATCTTTCTTCTTTGGCTCTTCTTCTAAAGGACGGTTCCGATCACCATGTCCAGCTTCTTGCTGCTGCTTCCTTCTTCTTCGAAAATGGTTTCCTGGCATGTACGGCGTTGGCGTCAACTCGATGGTTTCATCACCATATCCACAAAACCTTTGCTTCTGTCTCCGACGTTCCTCTCAGTATGACACGCGTTGTCGACTCAGCCTGGAGCATCGCCATATCCACAAAGCTCTCAACCCTCCTTGTACACAGACATCCATTGTATGCATGTGTATGTATCTATGCATGTATGTATGTATGCCACGGACATCCATTGTATGCATGTATGTATGTATGCCACGGACATCCATTGTATGCATGTATGTATGCATGTGTATGCATGCAAGTTTTGTATCTATGCATGTGTGTATGCATGCGTATGTATGCAAGGCTTGTATCTATGCATGTATGTATATGTACGTATGCGTGTGTGCGTATGTATGTCAAGCTTGAATTGCTTCAGATGTGGTTTGGTCTAAGCTAGTTAAGTCTAAACCGGTTTGATCTAAACTGATTACCCAGCCAACCTCAATTGGTTCAGCTCAATCGGTTTAGCTCAAACTAGCTTATTCTAATTGGTTTAACTTGAATGCACTTAAGTTGTATTATTGCCTATAATTTAAAAACTTCGAATTTTTATGATGTACAAGTTGGAGCTCATGACTTACAAGTTCTGCTTAACATTTTTATTGTTCTATAATCCATATAGATATATCAACATACTTTACCCTTTCAATTTTTTGAATATTTTATTATTAGCCTTTAGTTTTGAACTTTTAATGTCTTGGTTTTCAAACCAGTTTGGAGCCAGTTATGAAATCACTTTGGTGCCGGTAGCCAGTTAAGGAACTGATTTTGGGCTCTTTACCAACCGGGTTGGAGCCAGTTAAGGAACCAAATTTAGGTTGTTTTGCCAACCCGCTTGGAGCCGGTTAAGCTGAATCGATAATATATCAAACCAAACCAAACTTGAGCCAAGCCGTTTAAAAATCATGAACTAAACTAAAATAAACCGCTAAATCGATAAACTGCTTTAAATCGGTTAAAAAATTCAATTTGGGTTCAAGCCGAATCGTTGCCAATTCATAGTCGTTAACCATCTCCAAATGTAGCTTCTCCATGAGATATCTGCAAATGGTCATTATCCTCTTGGCATCCTTTGCGACTATTGCACCATGTTTAGGGTTGTAATGAACATTAGAAGATAGAGAGAAATGATATGATCTTACCCACAACACCTCAAACTCTATATCATTGGCTATTATAATCCTACCAAGTATGTATATCGACCATTCGACTAGGTCAAAAGAAGGCCCCAAGGTAAATGTTGAATAGGTTGAGGAGGCGAGAGGACCAACAGTAAATGCTAAAGGGTTCTCTTTTAAAGTTTGTTTGCTTGTGAGTTGAGTCTTGATTATTTCTGTCAATATACCGGTAAATAGGATGAAGGGAAAGAGAGAACAAAGGCACTAGAGGAAGCCTACCTTTTAAACACTTTGCCTAGATCGGGCCCAGAGTTCCCACCACCCTTCCTTTGCTTAGAAGACACTATTGGCACAGACTAGTCGATAATAAACAATTATCTTACTAGGGGTTATTGCCTAGGTGCCTAACATGCGGTGGTAAACTAACCTAGAATTTGATGAGATCACCCTTGAGGTGTCGAATGATTTTTCAGATACAACCATTACCACACAGACGCCATAACTATGGATTTCTATCTTTATCTCAATAGTGTGCCCCTTGCCCACATCTTGATTGATGAGCAAAAATGGCTAGTGATACAAATAGGTATTTCTAGTTGTTGCATGACATATTGTACTGATGGGGACGGTGACGAAATTTGGCGACGAACAATGCGCCACCATGAAAAGGACAAGAGTTTGCTGACTTTCCCCACCAATGTTAGGACCTTACTCAAAGAGAAAAAAAATACTAATGTTTGTACCTATTAAGATTATAAAAATATTTATAATCCAAGGGAAAGAAACCTCTAAAGTTGAATAAAAGTGTCTCAATGGTCCAGCTCAGTGTGTTCACACACATCACTACCAAAATATATCAACAAATCACGCTTAAGAGTAATGTGGGTGAACAAGGAGCTAGTATTCATGGTATTAGGAAGTGCCAAACTATGTGGATAGACATCAATCCATGAGTGGAAGTAATCCTAAAACTTTGTAAAAAGCTTCAAACCACTCCTTAGGGAGACCCTTAGTAAAAAGGTTTGCAATGTTCTCTTGCGTTAGTACATCAGCCAAACTGATCTCCCCAGCAAAGAAACTCTCTCTAACGTAATGATAATGCAACTTGATGGAATTAGTGTGAGCATGGAACACAGGGCTCCTCATAACTGTCAATGAAGATACTAGTGGTTGAAGACAAACATTATCAGTCAAAAGTGTCGAAAACGGGCATCTAATGGCCGTGTTCACACTGTCCATAGCTGGACGGGCCATATTTGTAATATGCCGCAATGGCTGGTGCCCTAGCCTGGGGGTATAAATACCAGGCTTGTATGGTCGTCCAAAGTTGGTTGCTCCAACTCAGTT
>JBBBWG010026413.1:0-71348 GCA_037176905.1 Azolla pinnata
ATGAAATAACCATATAATTAATCCTAAAAACATTAATTTTAAGGTATAAGCTCTCATCAATCAAAGAACCTTAGACTCAGTATATTACTAAGAGCATAATATTATATAATTTGTTTTCTTGGCAGTTATGTGTTTTGGGATATTATTTAACAACTTAAAAATTCAAAAAATTACTTAACAAAGAATAGAAAATCCAAAAAAATGCTAAGAAAAATTTGAGAATATATTTAAAATCAGTACTAAACATAGATAACTAAAATGAAATTATTTACACACATACAATACTTTTCAATACTAGTTCTTACCTAAAGACAGAGTTCTTTGCAAAAAATATGTATGCCAATTTAATAAATTTTCATGAGAAGGAGATAGCTCTTAGGAATAGTCTAATTTCTCTTTAATGAATAGAAAAGAGGCGTCACAACTCAAAAATTAGTACGAAGCTTAATGAAGCACAAACTAAAGTCAAAGAAACGTTGGAAAAAAAGAATGACTTTCATTTCCATGAAAACTTGATGAAATGGATCCAACACGAAGAAAAATCAAACAGAGAATTCTTTCAAATGGTGAAGCAAGGAAGAATGGCAACTACAATCAGATCACTTAGGAAAAGTCATGGTAGTAACACATTAGAGCATGAAGAAATTCATAACATAGACATCCATGAATCTACAATAATCTATTATAAACATCTCCTCCATCATGCAATGTAGAAGCAACTAGAGGAGAAGTATGGAGCAAAATTCAAAGAGAATCTCCCCGAAAATGAATTATAAGCTATGTATGCCAATCTAAATGGAGGAACTATTAGCATCGCTAAATAGCATATCCAACTATAGTTGCTCAGATGAGGATATACTTAAACCATCTTTTTTTAGATTCTATTGGAAGCTTATAAATGATGACTTATGCAAAGCATTACAATAAATTATATTTATTATAGGACAAATGCCTAATGAAATAGTTGACAAACTTATCTTCTTAACTCCTTGGAAGATTTGAAGACATGGAGGCCAACTACAATTCTCAATACAATTATGTAAAAATTTTGTAAAAGTGTTTGCCTCTAGACTACAACCTCTACTAAAACTAGTGATTCATTCCTCATTAATCATTAAGGAGCAAAGCATGGATATATCTTCAATTTTTGGGAAGTGGCAGCCCTGGAAATAAAAGAAAAGAGCCCTTAACAGTGTTATTGCTAGATTTTAAAACAAACTTTTGTTTCGGTCAAATGGAAATTTCTACAAGGTGTGTCTTTATTATGGGCTTCTGTTCAGAATGGATAGTACAGATATCGTCCCACTTCTTGATAACTAAGAGTGGATTTCCTATTGGAGAACTTGAGAAATGCTAATATATTCGTTTATCATGCTCTATGAAACAAGGGTGCCCTTTTGCACATTTTCTATTTATTTTCTATACAGAATCCTTACACACCTTACTACAAAATATATTAATGTAAAAGGGCTGAAAATGCCTTTAGAAAATGAGATCTTAGACGTGGCGGTTGCAGTCGACACGTGCTTATACTTAGACGAAATGCTAGAGAATCTTTGAAAGATAGAGGTAGTATTGAATCTCAATTGTTTGGTGTCTAGTGTGCAAGTTAACTAGCATAAATCGATAGCCTTTTGGGTGGCATATGTCGAACTACACTCTCCTTGGCAACCATCATCGATGGATCTCTCTAAGAGAAACAATTCGATATCTAGGATACCATGTAGGGATAGATATGGAGCCTAAAGCTTAAACCAGTCCTTTGTGATTATAGTTGTGCAAGAAATTACTATTTTGAGAGAACTCAATGTTGTCCCTTGCAAGAAGAGTATTTATAATAAATTATGTATTGTTCTTATATATTTGTTATATCATTATAGGTCAGATCTTCTCAAGAACATGCATTAATCAAATTAAAAGGTTGATACGAAACTACCTTTACGCAAGTAAAGCTGTGGGGGATGCACATGCAAAGGTCATGGGAAACTATCATCATGACCAAAAGCAAAGGTAGTTTGGAAATAATTGATTAAATCCAACAAAGTAGAGTTTTGCTAAGCAAATTCATTGTTCAGAGCTTTCTGCTACTTGCAAGTTTTTGGTGAAAACTTCTATTTTGGAACTTCTATTTTGGAGAAACTTAGACTATGCACCAACTACAGGTGGAGAATGGAAGAAAGAACGATGGCTCCTGCTTGTTGAAAATAAAATGCATTTGTCATGATCATGGGAAGACAAATTCATCAATCATGTTTAGTGCATGGGACTACTTGACACTATCAATTTCTCACTTTTCCCCTTTCCAAGAGGAAATGGATAGACAACCATGACTTTTGGAATCTGAATCTCAAAGACAATAGGGGGATTATGTTTGGCAATAGAAAAAAAGTGACCTAGTGCAAAATGGCTTCCGCAACAGCAAGATATGAGGTAGAGTGGAAAATATTTTGTTAGCTATCAAACACGGATTTGAAAAGGAAACTTCTTGGAATTAATGATGTCCAAATTATAAAAGAAAGTATATTACTAGGGCACTGGGAGCGAGGCCCACTAAACATCATTCCAACCAAATGGTTTGGCAGTTTAATCAACATTGAACAAGTTACATTGAAAGTAGTAAAAAATGAAGATACCATGCCTTTTTCTTTGTAACAATGGAATGGGAAAATTATTCGAAATTCTATTTGCTCAAATTCATCCACAAAAGAATGGCATAGGATATGAGTGGTACGGTACATGGGTAAAAAGTGGATAATTGATCCAAATGTTTATGTTGTAGTTGATATGGACTATGTGTGGATATATGGACGACAACCTATCTCTAAGATGAATTGGGACCCAAGCGAGTACAACTAGAAAGATCTTAGTAAACAAGACAAGTATATCTCCTTCTTTGAGTACATTGTCAAAATTAGAAGGAAAAATTATGGAAAGAAGCACACCCCTATAACTATGAAGCATTGGCTCAAATACAATTTAACAAACAATTTCTAGTTATTGCCATCCTAGAAATATCTTTATTCTAAAAAGGAAGCTAGGAGAATAATCATGCTTCAATGGCTAGTAGTCCATAATTTAATTATAGTAAGAAAATGGGTAAGCAAGGCAAGTCACTCCTCATATGCTCATGTGATATGGAAATAGAATCGTGGGCGCGTTGTATATGGGAATGTATTAGAGCAGAATACATATGGAAAAGAATATTATACATTATGTATCCTTACACAAAACATGTGTATTTTCATGGGGATTGATTATGTGGTGCTCAATAATCAAACAAAGCTTGGCTATGTGAAAAAAATATAGCTAGTTTTGTCTGACATGTAAATAACGATGGAGTCACCCTTAGTATATCCCATGAGGTGAACAAAGAATTTACTTCACTTGGAAAATTAAAAAAAAATGCGATATAATCACTACCATTGCATTATTTTACATTTGGACAACAAGATGCAAGAAACTCTTTCAGAACATTCGAGAACCCTAGAATAAACAATAAAAAAACTATGGCTCAAACTAGCATATACACTAAAAAGTCAATATCAAGAAGTAGAATGCAACTCGGAATAAGCTACGATAAAAAAAAAGGATTTCATATAGGAATGGAGAACTATAGGGATCTTCTCAGGCCCAAACTATTTGAAGCCTAATTGGCACTACTCTACACCAAATTTTTTATTCCCAAAATTTATATATTTTAATCAATATATACATGAAGATATTTGACATAAAGGTAACTATTGGAACCGGCTACTACAATGTCGACTAACACAAAAAGTGTGGATAAGGATTGCTAGCATTGACAAGTGGTATCACATGAAGTTATGCCACTTGAGAGGACTATTGCATACGGTAATACCAACTATTTCTGTGTCTTTAAAATCGTGGCAATAACTGCATTATGATATTATACAAAAGACTAGGCCTTGGACATTGTAATTATCCATTAATGAAGTATCTTTTGGAAAAAGAAAACAACAACAATAATAATAAGCAACATTTTTTGTCTTCCTATATTACTACTACTACTACTAATAATAATAATAATAATAATAATAAGAGAGAATTACCAAAAAAACATCTAACAAAATTATAAATTACATTTGAACACCTACTAAAATAAAAAATTACAAATTAACGTCTACTTTCATCTTCCACTAAAAATTAGCACCCAAATATTTTCATAAGTATAGCGTAGATTAATTTTATTCCTAATCGCGTCCCACTAATTGATCCTAATCTATTTCCTTACTATACCTGGTTAACAAAAGTTAGTAATGCTAGAATCTAATCGATTGAATAACAACATTAATTTGGTGTTAATAAACTAACTAAACGTTAATAAATTAATTAGAACTGATGCTAATCGAGCTCACAATTAATTAGAACTTATCAATTAATGGGGTGTCAATTTTTGAAACAGAGCGTCAATTTGTAAATTCTGGTTTCAGTAGGCGGTAAAATGCAATTTATAAAAATTGTTAGGCGTTTTTTCTGTAATTTTCCCTAATATAATAATAATAATAATAATAATAAAAGTAGCAACATTTTTTGTTATTCTATAATAATATAATATTCTTTTATAATAATAATATATTTTTTGTTCTTCTTTCATAATAATAATAATAATAATAATAATAATATAAGTAGCAACATTTTTTGTTCTTCTATAATAATATAATATTCTTCTACGATAATAATAGTAATAATAATGTTTTTGTTCTTCTTTAATAATAATAATAATAATAATAATAATAATATAAGTAGCAAAATTTTTTGTTCTTCTATAATAATATAATATTCTTCTATGATAATAATAGTAATAATAATGTTTTTGTTCTTCTTTAATAATAATAATAATAATAATAATAATAATAATAATAATAATAATATAAGTAGCAACATTTTTTGTTCTTCTATAATCATAATAATAATAATAATTTTTTTGTTCTTCTTTAATAATAATAATAATAATATAAGCAGCAACATTTTTTGTTCTTCTATATTAATATAATATTCTTCTATGATCATAATAATAATAATATATTTATTGTTCTTCTTTCATAATAATAATAATAATAATATATTTATAGTTCTTCTTTAATAATAATAATACAAGCAGCATTTTTTTGGTCCTCCATTCTTCTTCTTCTTCTTCGTCGTCGTCGTCGTCTTCACAGACAGAGAAACAGACAGACCAAGAGCTCGACGCCATCGTTTCGACGCACGCCCTGTGCAGAGCTCGTCTCCTGCTGCTCCTCTCGATGCCTGCTCACGGCTCGGATGCCGAGAAGCAGCCCCTGATCCCTCACATGCACGGCCATGGATACGCTTCCTCTGATGACGACATCGAGGTCAGGCACGACATCGTGGACCACTACTGGTTGGAGTCGGACGGCGACACTCCCGTTTCCTTCTGCCGCCTCCCTCACTACTTCGGGGGGGCCGAGCAGGCTGCCCCGGAGGAGGAGACGGAGGTCTACCTGAGGGGCAAGTCGGAGGATGGAATGTGCCTTTACGTCAGAGCTCTCGCATGGAAGCTCGAGCTCACCAATGAGATGAAGCCGGTTTTCCATCTCAAAACTGACAAATACTGGTATGTGCGTGCGTGCGTGCGTGCGTGCGTGTGTGTGCAGCAACGAAGCACACATTCAAAATGCTCGGATTTTTCCTACATTTCTCATTCGAATGAAGCACTTTAGTTTATAGGATGCCCTTCTGGTCAAGTTGTTGAAAAACCTAGGAAGCAGTGTATGGGAAGAGAGCTTCTTCCCTCATCCCACTCTTATGCCCTACTTGTATGTAGGGCTTGGAGTTTTTTGAAATCAAGGTTATTGTATGGTCTTAAGAGTACGACCAATTCAGTTGTTTGATTCTGGCATGCTGGCTTTGCGTTTGCATCCTTGAGATGCTGACACTCTTGAAACTTGGAGGAGAAAGGTAGCTAACATATACACATGCCGGTTGGTGACAAGCTCATGCAGGTGCACACAACCTGATAGGCGAGGTCCTCCTTATGGGTGGATAATCTATCACCATGATGTTTGTTGAAAGCATTTAAGTGAGAGCATAGCGGATTGGTCCCAGAAGACAGTATATAGGCTTGTCCATGAAGACATCAGAGCAACTGGATCCCATTTTGTGTATGAGGGAAGAAGAGTGCTTGTCTTTACATCTTTGGATTAACTTGTTTAAAATCAAGGCTGTGATTTCTTGAAACTCTTCTGAATGGATGCATATGTGCTTTCTCACATAGATATGACAGCCTGATTTAGGTATATAAGTATGCAACTCTCAATTAAGTGGTTGAAAATCAGATTCTGATCCATTTGGAAGTCCATTGAATGTGACTTTGTAATGGCGTATTATCAAATATTAAGCTGTTGAAACCGAGCTAATGATTGCTAAAGATCATTAGTATCTCTGGTTTCGTAATTATACTTTACTATCTCAGGACAAAGTTGTTGAAACCACGAAAGAGCTATGAGGAGACTATCAGAAGCATTTTGAGCGTCACACATTTTCTAAATTATGCTTTTGTCAACCCTGGAGGTTCGGAGAAAGCTGCCTGGGATCATGTGAAGGAATTGTTTCCGTAAGTATGAATTTTGTGACACGTCTGCTCAAATTTGTATTCACTTTACTTGTTCATGGTCCTCTTCTCTGCATTTTTAATCATTGTAAAGGGTTATGAATGTAACAAAAATATGTTTGATTTGTAGCTCTTGGGATGTGGAACCAAGCCGCAAGGATTTACATTCTCATCTAACTATTGTACAACATCTTATTTCTTCAAATCAGCGCTTAGCTACCTCCATTGTAATGTACTGTTGATACATTCTTTTGATATCTCAATTGCTTTCAAACTTTTACCAACCTTGTCTATGATGCTATATCACAGGCTCTTCAAACTGTGGATATAGGCTTGTCGAAAAAGGCAGTCATAGAGGTCACTGTTAATCTTTTTTAATCAAGCACATTTCGTTACACTGCATGTAAGGAAGGATATTGTAAATATTCAAATTTTTGTTGGATTTACTTCTGGATGATTATGATGTGTAAAACTATAACATAATGCTCTATCTCTGGCAAGCGGTGAAATTTGATTCTCCTGCAGAGAGGGGCATACATAATTCTAAATGTATTGGTTATCCAAACATGGAAATGCACTCATTTCCCATCCCTCACTGCCCGACCCTTGAAAACATGCATGAATGTATCTCTATGAAAGAGTGCAGGTTTTCATTGCATATTATTTGTCACCTTTAATCGTGTCTTTTTTGTCACAGGATGGCCGTCAAAGTATTAAAAAGCGGATGTATATTTCTGATGGCGAAGATGATGAAGTTGAATTCGATCACAAGAACAAAAGAAGCAAGACAGACCTAAATGGTGCAGACTTTGATGAAGAAATAAATGGTATTGAAGAAAATGCAGATGTGGATGATGTTGGTGACCTTTCTGAGACTGTTTGCTGTATTTGTGACAATGGTGGTGAAGTTACTGGGTAAAAGGCCTGCATTTGTGTTTTTTATGTTCTTCCTCTTGAATGATCGTGGAGTACTATTTTTGTTAACTTATGATGCTGAATGCATCTTATTGATTTTGATTGTGAGGAAAGATGTGACGGCCCATGCATGAGGTCATTCCATGTCCATAAAGATGCACAAGGTTCTGATGATGTGAATTGCCCAACGTTGGGGTTTAGCAAATCTAAGCTGGAGGTGTGGAATCATTTAATCACTTACGTTCGTTAGTTCAGACTGAGATACTGACACGGTGCTTGCTTTATAGAGAATGGATAAGTTCTATTGTCCGAATTGTGAAGCCAAAGTACATCAATGCTATGCATGTGGAGGTCTTGGGAGTTCAGATGAGACTGCTGATGCTATGCAAGAGGTATGTTTCTGTTTGTGAGTATTTCCATTTGAGGTTGCCATAAATTATAGTAAGGAATAATAAGGCGTCTTCCTCTCTGTCTAGAATGCCCCATGTTCGAGATTGTTTGAAGGCCAAAATGTTAGTCAATCTAAGCACAGGATCTTTGGTTATTGGATATCTGCAATATTAGAATTTGTGTAGTTGTATCTATACACTTGTGTGAGACATAAAAACATTTGAAGATGTGTTTCTTGTTTTTGTCTTATAGTGTACAACCATCGCCATCACAAATTGTATTCTACTGACTGCAACCTTTGTGTGGAATGGCTTCAGTAGTCTCAATGAAATAATTTGATGTTGCCATTTGAAATTAACATTAATCAATTTGTGTGAATAATGGCACCAAAATATCTTTTGCAGGTATTTGTTTGTGATGCGGCTATGTGTGGTCACTTTTATCACCCTACATGTGCTGCTGAACTTATTTTATGTGATAAAGATAAAAGTGAACAGATTGCTCTGGCTGAAGTTATAAGAGAAGGAAAAGGCTTTGTATGCCCCATGCATAAGTGTTGGGAATGTGGCAAAGGAGAAGTAAAAGATGAGAGAAATTTACAGTTTGGCATTTGCAGGAGGTGTCCTAGAGTTTGGCATCGACAGTGTTTCCCTCCGTATGTTTCTCAATATGTAGTAGTTTAGGGAGAAGACTTGTGTAATTAATGAATCATTGTCATCTTGTAATGCATTTCACAGTTCCATTCTATTTGATGAGAATGCTGACGATAAACCAAGAAGGGAGGACCAGATTACAAGAGCTTGGGATGGTCTTCTGCAAAATCGAGTTCTTATATATTGCAAGTGAGGCACAGAAAATTTATAACTAGTTAATCCTATGGGTTAATTTCTGCCAAATTGTACCAAAAGTGCTGTTGAATAAATTTTAATGCCCCATGATTTGATATTTGTGTGAATGTGTGAGAATGAAAACATTATTAGCTTGCCCATGATATTGCTAATAAACTTTTAGAAAGCTGTGTAATTTACACATTAAGATTATGTGCAGTAATTTTAAAGTCAAACTAGTAGATAAATACAATGTAAACCTTCTAGGTATTTAATTAAAAAATATACTTGTTTGTATATTGTTGTCAAAATAAGAGTATTAGCCAATATTTTTCGATAGCTAAGGAAATAAGGAATTAACTCACTTTATGTTTCCATTCACCTGTTACATTTCTGTAAAGTTGAAAGGATGTTTTTTGTTTATTTTTTTCATCAACTGTTAAACAGTAGAATTGGAATGATAATTTGTGATAGCCATGATTTTTTACCCTGAATAGGAATAAGCTAGCCATCTAAATGGATGAACTATAAACATTTCATATTCATTTGTGCCTATTTAATAGTGAACCAGAACATAACGATCAAGTGCGGTAATTTTAAAGACAGACTACTAGACAAATACAATGTTACTCTTCTAGGTGTTTAATTATAAAATATACATGTTTTATATATTGTGTTCAAAGTATGAGTATTAGCAACTGTATTTAAATAGCTAAGGAAATAAGTAATTAACCCAATTTATGTTTCTATTCACCTGTTTATATTTCCGTAAAGTTGTGAGGATGCTTTTTGTTTATTTTTGCAACAATTAAACAGTAGAAACTGAATTATAATTCATGATAACTCCTGAATAGAAACAAGTTAGCCATCTAAATGGATTAACTATAACTATTTTGCATTTTTTTTGTGCCTATTGAGATATTGAACCAGAAGAATAAGATTGCATATTGTAATTTTAAAGACAAACTATTAGACATATATATGTAACCCTTCTAGGTATTTAATTATAAAATGTTCTTGTTTACTTCTAAATTCAGAATATTAGTATTAGCTATTATATTTAAATAGATAAGGAAATAAGTAATTAACACTCTGTAGGTTCCCATTTACCGGTTTGTATTTCCTTTATGTTGTGATGACGTTTTTTGTTTATTTTTGCATCAATAATTAAACAGTAAAATATGAATTATAATTTGTGATAGCCATGATTTGTTACCGAGAATAAAAATAAGCTATGCAATCAAATGGATTAACTATAAGCATTTTTCATTTATTTTGTGTCTATTTAAATAGTCAACCAGATCCATTAGAATTGCATATCTCCATTTTTAGTTGTACTTGTTCTGAGAGACGAGGCCACATTTAAGATGTATTCCTTTTTCAGTCCCGTAGACCATATCGGCCCTTTGAAAGGCTTCGTTGTCTCTCAAATGCTAACTTTGGTTAAAACAGTTTTAGACAGAATTATATGACATTGTTAAGTCCTAGAACATTGACTGGTAAATTCTGTCAGATGACTTAGCTCAGTGAGTTAGTGCATTATAAGAAAAAGCTTTGAATGTCCTGCATATAGTATTATCAGTGCCATGAATATCATAGTTGCAAGTTCAAAGTCAACACTTTTTAGTTCGTTTCTTTGAAAGTGTATAAATACCAGGTAAACATTTGGAGAAGTTACATTCACTGAATGTTGACAGGAAAATAGAATAGATGCATATAAAGATAAAGGGAGTGACGCTATTAACAAACCCAGCAAACTAATGAAATATTAACTCACTGGCTGTATACAAAGGAATAACACGTTGCAACTGATATTTTTGATTCATTTACTATCTTTAAGTAGTTTGACACAGTTAACATGGGTGGCATACATATCATATTGCAATGTTACAGTAGAATAGATACTTATGTAAATATAAATGATCAATTTCGAATGCATATCTTAGGTATGGGAATTTTGTTTATATTAGGCGGCATCCTATGATTTCCAATCTGGGAACACCTGCCAGGACTCATGTGAAGTTTCCCACAAGTTATTTTTCTAGTGGAGGAAAATTATCTGAGAACAACAAATTGGAGCAAACAGAGAAAGGAGAAAAACTGAGCAATGTAGACTCATTCATGAAAGATGAAGATGGATTGAAGCGGACTACTGAAAATCAACTTGTGAAGCTATCAGAATCTGTTGCTAAGAGGACAACAACAGTTCCCTCGGGGCCAAATTCCACAAAGAAAAAACATTGGAGCTCCATGTCCAAAGGACGGTCTCCTGTTCTTGTACTAAGAACAGTATCATCTTCTACTAAAAATGCTGGAAAGCTCAGGGAATCTTTTGAGAATGAAGTCCAAAGCAATGAAAACCATGACATCGATGTTTTATCGAGGGAAGCAAAGGTGAGTGGAGTAGGCTTGAAAGTTAAACCTCCAAGTGCTTCAAGCTCTCAACAGGCCCTGCAGAAAAGCAAGACTCCTTTGGATAAATCGAATGCAATTAGCAATGAAACCCGAAAAATGTAAGGGGAATATGTTTTCACAATGTTATCTATCTTGGTTTGCATTCTTCTATGTTTGTTGCTCATGTCTGGTTTCAACAGGGTGGACAGCATCATTGAAAAAGTGAAAGCAAGTGTTACGTTGGATAATATATTGAAGAAGCATGAAGTTCCTCTTAATTATAGGGGTGCAAACCCTAAAACTACATGTAGAAAACACTCTCTTGTCCGAATTGAATCAATTATAAAGGTAAGCAGGAAGTTTCCAAGATCTACTGCTTAGTTAATGTTCACAATGCTGCCAAGCCTTGTGAAAATATTGTGTTCTTGGGCTTTCATTGCAGGGCATGCAGAAAGCCGTGGAAACCCTTGACAATGGTGGTAGCATCGAGGATGCAAAAATGAAATGTTCGCCAGATTTGATCAAGTATATTGAAATATGCAGGGTATGGTTGATAAGAATGCTATAATCAAAGGAAATATTTTAAATGAGGAGATTTATGGAGTAGCCTTCTATTTTTTATTTCTCTCGAAAGATTTGTGTCAATGCTGAGGACCTTTTTATACGGTGCAACTATAAAATGATTTGTTCATCTTTGCAAATACTAGAACCAATTGCCCAAAATGTGCAAAACCAGCTTGTAATCGGAAAGCAGTACTACATAGCAGTTGTCATGGATACCACAAATTAAATGACCACATTGAGTAACATAGTTATTTTCTTGTCCCTCATGGCTTATATAAAATTGTATAGAGACATTTAAGGTGCAGGCTATGCAAATGACAATGAACACCTGATGTGGTTACTTGTTATGGCACATCCATGTCTGTTGTTTTTACATCTGGTTTTCCATTTTACTTGGTTGTATACGCTTTGACGTTCTTATTATGTCAATCAATGAGTTTGCTATTTACAAACTGATGAATCACTTAGCTGTCAAGCAAGGCATGAAAATATTTTCATAGTTCTTGTGTACATTGCAATATTTGATTTTTATTTAGCACACTAAACTCATTCAGTTCATTTTTGTACGTGAGCAGAATGATTTGTGTGTATACATGTCACCATTTCTTTATGGTGCACGGTACACTTCTTATGGTCGGCACTTCACAAAAACTGAAAAACTTGAACAGGTGAGTGATTCTTATTTCTGGAGTTTTTTCTTGTTTTTATTTCAAGTATTTTATCTGATGGATGAGGCAACTATGCAAATTCATTATTTGTAACACTCACAAAAACATCTTCTGCATATGCTGACATCATAGTTTTAGCCAGTGGAAAGTTCGCATTCTTGATAGAACCTCTGAATTAATTGAGTGGGTTAATATGAGTGATTTCAAGGGATACCAGTGCCTGCTTTCGATGGTGGTGGTTAGTAATATACAGGAAAGCAACAAGAAGGTTCTAAGCACTGTGCGTAGAACATTGGATCTGTAGGCCTACTTAATGTTAGATAGTTTTGTTTTAAGCACATTTCTGAAGTTGCTTCCCTTGACTGATTGTTATTGGCCCAATAGAGCAATTATGCCCCAGGTCAGGCATAATCTACAGGTAGAGGTTTCTCTCAAAAGAAAGGCTGATTTGCTAGGTGATTTGGAATGTAAGTTGCCTCAAGATAATAGCCTCAGTAGAAGTAAGCGACAGTAAGATAATTCTTAAAATTTTAGATCATAGAACGTGTGAACATGTAATCCAAGATACAAAATGAGATGAAATCAAAAGGAGTGATGGAAATGTAGAAGCGCATATAATTAAGGGCGAATTTGAGATTAAAGCATGCAGGGTGCGTGTATTCTTTATTTTCTTATTTTTATAATGTTTAGTTTCTTCTGTATAACTCTCTGGTTCTTATTTCAGTATTGTTTAGTTTCTTTTGTATGCTAGTTTTCTTTTACATTTCCCAAATCTGCTGTCACCATTTCTATCATACTTTCTCATTTTCATGGTCCTTGCTAATTACCTTGACAATCTCAGTTTCTGTTTAGAAGATAATCCATTGATATCCACTTTGTGTTTTCCTTTGCCGATGTTGCAGATTGCTGCCAGGCTGCATTGGTATTTGGATGAGGGTGATATGGTAAGGATTTGTAATTTATTCACATATATTACTGCCTTAAATCTGTAATTTGTAGTAGTCCATTTTCAAAATACTTAATTGATTGATATGCTGGGTTTTTCAGCTTTGAATCTCAATTGTGTAATTTCCGTTTTACATACTTTTAATTATACCTATTTGATCTAGTTTTATCAGTAAAGAAGATAGAGAAGCATTCTATGAATGGAGTTTTGATGCTTTCAGTGAAGTTAAAGCTGGGATGGTTTACATTAAGTTGAATAAACTCCTGGTAGCAGGAACCTCTAAGTTTGCTGCCATTGATTTGCAAGGTCTTTCTTGATATTCTTTGCTGCAGGTCGTTGATTTCTGCTGTGGAGCAAATGAATTTTCACTCCTGGTGAAGCAGAAGTTAGACAAATCTGGGAAAAAGTGTAGCTATAAAAACTTTGATGCCATTCAGACAAATGTAAGCTAGTTGCATATAACCTGTCACTTTGTAGTGCCATCAATTGTGAATTATTGGATATTTAATGAGTCGTAGTGAATGATAGTGAATTATTGTATATTTAATGAGTCGTTTTTTCCACTGAGAGCTCACAGTCGCATTGATGCACTGTAAATCACATCCTGCAATGAACTTAAAAAATAGTCCTGTGATTTGTAGCATACAAGCACAATATAAAGTAGTTTCAGGTTGTGCATAATTTTACTACTGCAATACTGTTTACTTACTTACAATTCTCACTGTAGAATGACTTCCATTTCACAAAGAAAGATTGGTTCACAGTAAAGCAAGAGGATTTGGTTGATGGCAGCAAACTTGTGAGTTCATTAACATCAATTAGAAGTAAACTTTTGGGTTTGTTTTGTAATGTTAATTAATGTTTCTTGATATGTGGCAGATCATGGGATTGAATCCGCCTTTTGGAGTTAAGGCATCACGTGCCAACCAGTTTATAGATCATGCCTTAAAGTTCAAACCAAAGCTTTTGGTGTTGATTGTCCCCAAGGAAACGGAAAGGTCTGTCCCAAGATTGAAATGTTTTATACTTATGCATTGTGACTAGTAATGTCTCCTTTTCTGCATGTAAGCAGGCATTACGTCTTGGGGGTATTCCATTTATCTGTGCAGTTACTGGAAGAACACTTTTAACAGACTTTAGATGAATATGGTCATAGCAGAGAAATAACTGTAGCTTGCATTTTCTTACACATACGATGGGCCTAGAACTGGAATCTGCCGCTATATGATATTCCTTAAGGAATTTTAAAGTTGTACTAGATTGATGCTACTGAGTGCAGTGAATAACAAGCCTTCTATCATGGGCATAACATTAGGAACCAATTTATAAGGGTAATTTGATTGGTTAATGGGTAGGATAAGTGGGAAACGGTTATCTTAGGGTTGAGATAAGCCCATATGGTCACTAGACAGGTGTGAACATACTTAGTGGTTAGTGGCTAAAGAGGCCTAGAAGTTGACTTGGATTTGTCTTTAGTCCTTTGACCGGGGGTGGTTGGTTTGGTTAATTACCTTTAATTCATTCTTTTCTCTCTAATATTGCTCATCATTAGTAGATCCGTAATACCTTCGGTCATAAAAGGTGACCTGTTTGCAACTACATGTCAAAACAGATCCACGTAGCACCTGACGTGCGAAGTAACTTGAGGAGTTTAAACTAGAGGGTCAGAGATGGCTCCTAGATTCACGAAACTGCAAAACCACTAGTAGCTCCAGTTTTCCTGTCGCATAATGCATTTCTCTAGAATGAATTATTTTCTAAGTTGATAAGTAGCTACTGAGCGACATGATTGAACTGGAGCCTTCTTCTTTGAGACATTAGTGCTGGACATTCTATAATTGTTCATTCAATGTAGTTCAATATCCATTCTGTTGTATGCAGGCTGGACTGTAAACGTGAGAAATATGAGTTGGTATGGGAAGACCCTGATCTCTTGGAGGGAAAGGTTAGTGTGAAGACATAATTTGTATACGCTATTTTGGTAAGTCATGTAATGGGTTTCTTGCAGTCATTTTATTTACCAGGCTCAGTGGATGCTAATGAGAACCCAATCAAGGATTGGAATATTATCGCTCCCACTTTGTATTTATGGAGCAGGTCTGATTGGGCCGCCAAGCACAGACAGGTAGCTGTAGAAAAGGGCCATATCTCAACTGCAACAAGCACGAAATTTGTTGGGATAGATGGGCACAGTGCAGAGTTCAATAGGCAAAGAAAGGTGTCACCAGAGAGAGATCAGACGAATTTCAATGCCACGGTTGTCCCTGATGCTTCGAACATCGTGGTTGACCCTCATATACATTCAAGCAATGATGTGAAAAAAGATGAAGCTAAAGAGGACAGGAAACATGGAGAGGTATGGCATCAGGATCATCGACAAATTTCGCCAGGGATGAGATATGAAAATAAAGTTCATCCAGCCAAGTATTTGGATCACAATGCAAGGAGACCAGTCTTATACAACATTGATATGCAGAGAAAAGCGTTTAATGATCCATTACGTGGGTTGATTGAGAACCATGGTACAAATCCCAGGTTAAATTACAACAATGAATATCGTCTAGCAGCAAGAGGACAAGTCAGTCAGATGTATGGAAGGACAGGAATGGTGAATGCTAATAATTATCAGCCAGTGGTAGGTCTGCAGAACCCAGTCTATGGACCGGGAGTAGATCTGCATAATAGATATGCACCAGGGAGTAATCCCTTGATGGGCACAGTTGGCATGAGGCCATTACGTCCTCAAAGTCATATAATGCAACAATATCCCTCTTCACCACGTCATGTATTCAACAACAGGCTAGCCTGGGCACAGCAACAAGCAAGCTTATCTCAATATCCTCCGGTGCAAGGGAGGTTGGGAGGATGGATTGATGATTGATTGACAAGACAAGAATGAAGTCAGGTAAATAATCCATGTTGTAGTGACTTGTGGAGTAAACGATTGCCTCTTTTTGTTTCAGTTGGGCTCGTTTTTCCTCAACAATAGAGCTTGCTTTCCCCTATCAAGCTTGGGGCAAAGTTTTACTGGCCAAATACTAGTTGTCCTTGGAAGGCCTATAGAACTGTCGTAGTTTGATAGACTTGTGTAAATTTCTGAAATGTAACATCAGATTCCCATAGTATAGTTTGGGGGAACTTGACTGCATTGTTTTTATGGCTTAGGCAAAATTGTTATGCTGCAGATTCTATGTTTCTCTAGCTGTTTGGGAAGGCATATTCAAGGAAACATCTTTGCGGCCTTGATTGCTGAATTAACATCCCTCGTGAGAGGGGCATTTATGTCAGTATCTGTTCTTGTTGTGCTTCTTGGGGACTATCTTGACAGTTTTGAGATGAAAAAGATTGGAAATTTTCGGCCATTTGGAAGGGGGTACTCTATAAAAAGGGAATCTGGGGTTGTTGGTCATGAAGTAGGATGAATATTATCGAGGTGGAGATCCTGTAGGTTACTCTTCTCTTTGTCTTTTAAGTTCTGAGATATATTTACCATCAATGCCATGTGGTAAGAAGACGAAATTTTTGCATTTTTGGTAATTTAACTAAAAAGAACTTATAAAATGCCTTTATATCAAGGTTATATACCATTAGATTGGAAACATAGATAACAAGGCTCTATATGCATCTTGGCTGTACTTAAATGCAGATGGTTACCAGATATCTCAGATCTATCCGTGTTAGATATTAAGGTCATCTTGCTTGTAATTGAGTGGAAATGATTATCAATGTCTAGATCAATTTCTGAAAGTTCTGTTGAGAGTTTGTATCATCAGACTGGTCCAGTTTTTTGGATGCTGTAAACACTCGTAAAAAGACAACCTATCATATTTATTAGTTATAGGTGTCTTATCGACAAAAGTAATTAGTTGATCATCTTCGATTAACATTAAGGTACAACAGATTCTCTTCAAATGGATCTCGTGTGGCTTTGTTGCAACCCTATGGAGGTGAAGCCTTGGAAACTACTATGATCTACATAATCTGGTAAATATCAAATCTTTTCTTATTTGTGTTATCGGGATTTCACTCAATTGAGTGGTGAATATAGAATAATTCTACCCTAAACAACGTGCCTTTATTAATGCGCTCAGCCTTTGGACTTTGACTCTGTTGATAATTGAAAGCCTTTGGACTGTGTACATATCCCTTGTTTATCATCATATCGTCTATTTTGTTGCATAGGCCTAACTAGCTGAGGTTGGTTGTTTTTTCCAAAAAGGATTCAACCTTGTAATAATACATAAACCATGCCCAAAAGGAACTCACTGAGCTTGTTTGAAGTGCCTTGTGTGCGAAAAGTTAAGAACTGATGCGGAATGGAGGATCTAAGTGAGTTCTTTAGCAAGAGTCTCTAGATCAGGAACCCATTATATGATGCTTATTTCAAGTTACTAAATTGGTAGTATCTGCACCGATCTTTTGATATACATGTGCATTTACTAGATCCATCTGAATGATTTGTGCAAATGTGGTGTTTCATAAAAGTTTTTCACAAGAAAGAATGGACCACCTTGATTATGTATTCTAATCTTTGTTTGAACTCATGGGTCATACGAGATCCTTTCAGAGGAACAATAGCAAATAGTAGAAATATATTTCCTACGTTTCATAATAAGAAAGAAAGACTTCAATTCACATATTGCTTAGCTGCAAAGTCACAGGCGCTCGAATTCGTTTACAATGGACCATGTATATAATTCGACAGGTCTCATCAATCATATGCATAATTCGACAGCCCCAGCAATTATACCTGAGACATTTTGATGATTCATTCTGTAGCGGGGAAATATGCCCCTCCTTCAGGGATGTAAGTTTGTGTGTTTGCAACAGAAGTGGGTTCCAACAGCCAAAGCTCATAAATGCTTTGCATCTAGTTTCCATTTGCATACCAAATAGCATCATCACCCTGTCTGATGAGATTAATCCCAAACTGTTTATTGCCAGGCTTTGTCAGGTGCGTAGCTTTTTTACAAGGCCAACAGTGTTCCATGTTTGATCATCAACAATGCTATTTTATGCATCTTAAGCTGAAGGAAATACCTCTATCACATTCCGAAAACCCTGATTGTAGAGGTAAACCATTACACAGATCCGCCAGCTCAAACTTTCCGCAAATATAAAGGAAAAGAGAAGAATCAAACCCTTTGGGCAAAAAGCTTAATCATCCCACCAGCCATTGTATTTTAGGGAATCAGCTGATGCCATTGACTGAGAGTTATGCATCTGGCATGCAGGAGATCGTAGCCCTGTTTCATGCTCCAAACAGACATTGGGTTACATAGAATGCTGTTGTCACTTCTCAGACACAAAAAATCATAACAGTTGTAGCATCCTATACATGCACCATTACCTCGGTTTGTCACCACATCATTTGGCTGCACTAGTAGGCTTTCCAATCTGAGAAGCGAGTGAGCAAAATCACTCCATATATATATCTTTTATTCTTCTGGCAGAACTTCCAACTCCCGGGAGAGAGCTGTGTTTTTTTTATTACACTGATAATATTGACAAGGAACAATGAGATAGGAAGGATACTATACTGTCAAAGCAGACCTGTTTTATTGTGCCTGTCAAAAAAATGCTTCGATCCGCCACAAAACAAAGCTCAGGTCAAGCGCTATGGCAAAAAGAGCTCGGGTTCTTCTGAGCTTCTCTCTTGACAGATGTAACACGACGACTGGGCGGCTCGATATGTCTGCTTCCCTTAGATTTCTTCCTTGAAACCCGAATCAAGGCAGAGCACCATGGAAACTTCTCACAGAGTACATGAAAACAAACATGGGGCAAAGATACCTTCCAGAGTCACCAAATCTACACCAGGAAATGTACATCGAAGGAGAAGAAGCAGAAGTTGTGACGGCGAGGCAAAGAAGATTCCTTTTCCTTTCCTCCTAGATCCTCTCTTGAGCCGAATCTTTGCTTCAGGCTGCTGACGAGTACATGGAAGCAAAAGCACGGCAGAGATCGTGATCCCTTCGATCGCCCCAGCCACCCCAGCCTTTGAAGCCGCGGTTGTAGCCACTGATTGCATTGTGCTTGACATTCCATTGAGGGTCGATGTTGGGGATCTTGTCCTCATCCTCAACGGGTGGAAGATTCCCGCCTTCATCCAAGCATGAGTCTTGTTGCCCGCTCTTCTTGCCCTGGTGCAGGCCGCACTTGCCAAAGTGCCTTGCACTCGTGCGGGGGCCTCTCAAGGAGTAGATCTGAGCCCCCCACTCGGGATACACTGACACCCACATGGTGATGTCCCAATTGTAGTCGTCGAACGTGCAGAAGCGCTCCGAGTACGCATGGATCTTCCTCCACACACTCCGATTGAAGGCATACCTATGTTGTTAAAATACACATATTTTATCAATAAATTACATATTGCCTTCTTGCATGATCCTACTCACAAGTATCGTACAACATGTATTTTACATTGTGGAACTGTCTTGTTTTGTTTTTTGTAAGTCGCATTCATTTTTACTAGGGCTACTCCATTGTCTCTGAAGCGAATATTAGTCATTTTATTAACTTATTTTTAAAATTTGATTTTGTACAATTTAGGATTTTACAGATTTACTAATGCCAAGAAATGGAATATGATGAAATTGTGAATTTGTACAATCATTGAACGTACTTCAACATATTTCACTCGTATTTAACAACTATGTGTTAAAATACATATTTGAAGTATTTACAATATTCGTATTAAACACTTTCGAAATACATAGCATTCTAACATATTTCACCCGCATTTAACAACTGTGTTAAAATACATATTTGAAGTATTTATAAATGTTTTACTAAACACTTTCGAAATACATAGCATTCTAACGTATTTGACCCGCATTTAACAGCTATGTGTTCAAATACCTATTCAAAGTATTTATAAATTTTGTACTAAACAGTTTCGAAATAGATAGCATTTCGACATACTTCACCTGTATTTAACAACTGCGTGTTAAAATACGTATTCAAAGTATTTACAAAAAGTTGTATTAAACACATCCAAAATACATAGCACACATACTGTACTGTGCTCGTACTATGGTATGTGCTAGGTATGTAACAAGATCGAAGGTGTATTAAACCCGTATTTAACAACTATAAGTTAAAATACGCATTCGAAGTACTTACAAATTCTTTATTAAAAACTTCCAAAATGCGTAGCATACATACTGTACGCATACTACGTAATGTATGTGCTATAGGTATGCAACAAGATCGAGGCATATTTAACCCGTATTTAACAACTATAAGTTAAAATTTGACGCACTTACAACTTCTTTATTAAACACTTGCAAAATGCGTAGCATACATACTGTATGCGTACTACGTACGGTATGAGCTATAGGTATGTAACAAGATTGAATTGCGTACCCGATGTTGCCGACCTTGTCGGCGATGAGGCTGGGAATCCTCTCCCCAACGGATTGCACGTCGGCGGGGGCGAGGTTTGCCATATAGCAGCTGGGGCACTTGCAGGGCTTGATCGCGATCAACGTCTCCATGTTGCGGAGAGCATTGGGAAGCAGATAGTGATCTTCTTCGATGAAGAGGACATGGCCATGGCGGGTCCTCGTCTCCTCGAGCCCATCCCACACCGTGTTCATCATCCACCACCAATGGTGCTTTAGCGAGACGATGTGAGGAGCTCGATGGTTTCCGAATTGATCTGGCTCCCCCTTGCACTTCCGAGAATCTCCTTCACCCTTGCCGACGCAGTCCCCGGGGCTCCTCCCCGGGAAGGAATCGGCGAAGATATGCGGCGAGAATGGCGCGAAGATCTGCTTCACCCTGCAGAATCGCACTTCGTCGACAATCGCGTTCATCTCCTCGAAGAAGCCGTCGTGGCTCACGATCAGCAGAGCTTCCGAGATCCCCTCCACTCTGGAAAGGCCCTCCACAGCCGCCTTCAGGTAGGCAGGCCGGTTGTGCACGTAGAGGACTATGACCATGTGGTCCGCTGGCAGATCCGGGAAGAGGTACACATTGCGGGGCGAGAAGCCATTCCTTCTCTGCAGAAGCTTGGAGAGGGCGTTCTCTGCAGGAAGGAGGCTCGCGTTGGCTCCTCCTCCTCCTCCTGCAGCAAATCGACGCCGCGATGGATGAGGATCATCGGAGCTTCTCCGGGCGCGTGGGCAGAGGCGATCCAGGAGGGCCGCATGCTTGTGCCGCGCAGGCCTGTTGCTGAAGAAGACGAGGTGGAGCGCCATGAAGGAGGAGAGGAGAAGGATCTGCAGGGCGAGGGCGATGAGGCAGCGCCTGGATCGGAAGAGCTTGACCAGAGATGGAGCTCCCGCCGCCCTCATCACGGCCCTGCTCAGTCGGATCGCCGCCTCTCTCCTTCGATTCTCCCTGGATTCTCCTCCGATTCTCCCTTGATTCTCCTCCGATTCTACCGTGATTCTCCTCCGATTCTGCCTCGATTCTCCTCCAATTCTCCCTCGATCCTCCTCCGATTCTCCCTTGCCTCTGCTTCCTTGCGCTTCCTTGGGCGTCGGCTTCTGTGCAGTTCGATCTGTCTGTGCTTTTCCTCCGATTCTCCCTTGATTCTCCTCCGATTCTGCCGTGATTCTCCTCCGATTCTCCCTCGATTCTCCTCCGATTCTCCTCCGATTCTCCTTGCCTCTGCTTCCTTGCGCTTCCTTGGGCGTCGGCTTCTGTGCAGTTCGATCTGTCTGTGCTTTTCCCTCGCCTGCGACGACGATGGTGAAGAAGAAGAAGAAGAAGAAGAAGAAGAATGAAGGAATGAAGGAATGAAGAAGAAAGGAAGGAAGAAAAGAGAGACGAAATAGAAACCTTGTCAAATTTGCAAGTTTACCCTCAGTTCATTTCAGATGATCATATGTGGATCTTCAGCTAGAAGCAGAAGCTGAAGAAGTTTAATCTGAAAGAAGTTTAATCTAAAGAAGTTTAAGCTGAAGAAGTTTAAGCTGAAGAAGTTTAATCTGAAGAAGTTTAAGCTGAAGAAAAAAGCAGAAGCTGAAGAAGTTTAATCTGAAGAAGTTTAAGCTGAAGAAAAAAGCAGAAGCTGAAGAAGTTTAAAGTTGAAGAAAAAGCGGAAGCAGAAGCAACAAAGGTGGAAGCGAAAGCAGAGAAGCTGAGGCTGAAGAAGAAGCTGAAGCAACAGAAGCAAAAGCAAAGTAGAAGCAGAGCAGAAGCAACGGAAGCAAAGGCAAAAAAGCAAAGAAACTGAAGTTGAAGAAGTTGAAGCTGAAGAATCTGAAGTAACAGAGAAAAGAAAAGTAGAAGCTGAGTAGAATCAAAAGTCAAGAAGTTGAAGCAACAAAAGAAAGCAAAGTAGAAGAGCCGAGCCGAATCAGAACACAAAGAAGCAGAAGCAACGGGAGAGAGCAAAGCAGAAGCGGAGCAGACATAATCAAAAGCAAAAGAGGATGAAGATGAAGGAGAAGAAGAGTTAGATTTATGTTATTTAGTGTTGCGGCACCTTAGAAGGTCGACCTTGGCACATTGCTGCTTTTAAAATAGTTTTGATAACAAGGTTTTTTTTTGTACTGCTATGTTGTTTCAATACAAGCATACATTTATGAATAAGAAGAAGAAAAAAAGAAAGAAAAGTGTTGTTATAGACAGATGTATTCTTGCCTTTTGACAATGTCTCTTACTGGGAACTGCCCAAACTTGCTAATGCTCACAATTCACTACATGAAGTCCCCGACTCCATCTTGGATCCCTAGTTTTAGAAGCACTCCAAATGTCCAACCATGTTAAGCCGAGGCCTGATTCCTCAGAACAAGAAGAATAAGAGACTCATCAAGAAGAACAAACTGTTTTGGAAATAAGATATAGTACGATACATGAAATTTGTCGAGCTTTGTCTTTGAGCTTGAATCGAGGCTTATGATTTTTATAACAGCTTCAGTCACACTCATGACACCATCTCCCTCCTTGAGCAGTGAATTGGACCACGACTTGTTGAATGTTTTACTCGGTATTCTCTGGAAACTTTCGCTAGGCTTCCCTCGAGTTCATGAAAACTTGTTACACGTGGCGTTGGAGTTCAGAAATGATGTAGCTTAAACACTGGCTTTGCGTGCGACGATCTAGGAGGTTAGAGAAAGGAAGAACATACGATAGGGTAGATACCATAGCTACTTGGAATCAATGGGAATGATTAAAAGAAAGACTACGATTGTAAATCATTAAAGAAATGTAAGATGAACATAAGTTTATACTCCATACAAATTAAGTCATTCTAGTTTACAAAAATTGATGGTTTATACTTCCGATAATTTGTTCTGTAACAAACCATCTGCTTAGTACAATATGACAAGAAGGAAAGAATAAGAGATCATTATAAGAGGGGCACTATGAAATGAAGATCTAAAGGAGACTTAAAAATGAAAACCCATTCAGTTCAGTTTCTTACCCTTTATGCAAATATAACTAGTCTCAAGCTTTCATAACTAACAGAAAGTTGGGTATCACTTGGATTTAAAACTTTGTCTCTAAGAGATGAAGGTAAAAATTATATTTAAGTTATCACTGGCTCAGTCTTCAGATTACATGAATGATATTCTAAAAAACAAAAAGCTTTATGCATATGTACAAGGACCAAGAGGAAACCAATAAAATGACTAACCTTAGCAGAATGAGCAAGATTCAGTGATAAGAAAAGTGCAAAACCTGTTTCACGGCGAAATCGATCAATACCTTCAACGGTGGAAGAGTAACAATATGTCATATAGACGTCTCACTTATCTTTTCTACCCTTGCCTAGCTCTGTTCTGCTTTTCTGGATCTGTTCGTGACACAATATCGATTAACTGAGATTCCAGGTTAGACTATGCCAAAACACTATCCCACATGCGTGTCATGTGTTGCAAAGACACGTCAAGAACAACACGTTAAATAGTGATGGTGTCTATCTGAACCATCTTGAATTGAGATCGAGTGGATTCGATGGATGAGTTTCGACAATTAGGAATGTTTACAGGACTCTCTATCAATATATATTGTTGTCATGGTTTAGTGCAATCGATCGGCCAAACGATAGGATGGTATGCCTCTTTTCAAGATCTCGAAGCAAAATTGGATCGCCAACTTGTGATGTTTTTGCCATATCTATCTACACATACAAATATAGTCAACCCTGGATGTCGGTGAATACAATTGTGGTAGGCAACAAATGCATTCTGATCTCAAACATGCGACAACGATAATCAAATAATAATGGCCAGATAGATACCTTTCCATTTTTTCCTCCATTCCAGAGTTGTCATCGTAATATACACATAGCCTTCCACGAGAGACCATGCATTCATAGAATCTGTGCTTTTTTCACATTAGCATGAAGAAGAAGAGAGCAGATTCGAATTCGGACGGCATCCTAATCGACACGGTTTTTACAATAGCAAGCAGTGCAGGATCATCGATCAATACATATGTATGCATCAGATTGGCATCTTTAGAACATAGAGATTGTCGCTAGTCTCACTGGAGCAGATCACATATCTTTCTCGAGCAGCCCCTAAACATGTTTAGATGCACCATACAACCATGACTCCATGGACATACAACATCCACATACACACCCTCTCCAATACACATGCTAGCATGCTTGCATCCATCCATAATATCCATACAAATGGATTCATGAATGCATAGATACATGCACATGCATACATACATACACATGGATCGACACATATATGCATGGATACATGCACATGCATAGATACATACACGCACACGCACATATGCATGCATACATACCCACGCACACATGCATTCGGACAAGCTCACATGCACACACATGCATACACATACACGCACATGCACATATGCATGCATGCATACCCACGCAGACATGCATTCAGACAAGCTCACATGCACACACATGCATACACATACACGTACATGCACATATGCATGCATGCATACCCACGCACACATGCATTCGGACAAGCTCACATGCACACACACGCATACACATACACATATGCATGCATACATACCCACGCACACATGCATTCGGACAAGCTCACATGCACACACATGCATACATACACGCACGCACACATGCATACATGCACGCATACATACATCCACACACACGCTCGCATGCATACATACATAGACCCACACACACATACATCCAGGACATACATGCATGCACACATGCACCAAGACATGCATGCATGCACACATGCACACATGCATGCATACATACACACATGCATGCACACATGCACACATGCATGCACACATGCACACATGCATGCATACATACACACATGCATGCACACATGCACACATGCATGCATATACGCAAACATGCACGCATGCGTGCATACATACATACATAGACCCACACATACATACATCCAGGACATACATGCACGCACACATACATCCAAGACATGCATGCATGCACACACACACATG
Organism: Azolla pinnata; assembly: GCA_037176905.1. Lineage (NCBI taxonomy): Eukaryota > Viridiplantae > Streptophyta > Polypodiopsida > Salviniales > Salviniaceae > Azolla > Azolla pinnata. The sequence continues at coordinate 25,696 of JBBBWG010026413.1, forward strand.
CATGCACACACACACACATGCATGCACACGCACGCATGCACACATACATACATACGTACGTACGGAAGTACTCACGTGCACACATACATACATACATACGTACATACACACGCACATGCATACATACATGCACCACATGTATGCATGCATAAACACACGCATGCATGCATGCATGCACACCTGCATACATACATACATGCATACACAGACAGACCGAACATGGATATGTATGTATACATTGCGCTGCTCAGACCCTCAGGAGCTCCACTTCCGATCTCCATCGCCGAAGATTCCCATCAGGTTCGACCCAAATTTCTATGCATTGACTGTTAGCCGCTTCCCCTGTACAAAAGCGCTCGCTCTGATCTTGACGATTGCCGATCGGTGTAAAACTCTCCTCGTTTTTCCCTCCTCCTCCTCGCCCTATTTTCTTCTTCTTGTTGCAAACGTACCAGTGAAGAGAATTGTGATGATAGATGGACAAAGGTGCAGAGCTGTGCTTGGTCGATCGATCGTTGGGAGCCAGTGCGACGTTATGATCAGGATCAACGCGGGGGCATACATTCTCAGATTTGTTCATCATTATGAGGCCATATTTGGAAGGTCTTTCGATCGTGTTGCGAGATTAGGTATTCTCGGAAACAAATGATGGGAGCATTGATGAAAATCACCGAGAGGAATATCTGTGGTTGATTTGTTTTTCCTGACAAAGACCTCAAAGTTCTCAGGTAGTGAAGGAATGCGCTTTTAGGGTTTTAATCCCCCGGGTTTCTCCAGTGAATGAGTGGAGATCTAGGGAGGCGGGTGAGAAGCAGTTCTAGGACACCGATTCTTGTGTATATTTTGGGCGAAAACCTGGAGCTTCCAGGGTAAGCTTTTTTCGGGTTTTTTCATCCTAGTTGTGCTTTTGATTGGATCGGTTTAAATGGCTAGATAAACAGTGGCTGTAGGGTTTAGGGCCTGTTTTTTCTAGTAGCAAAATTCGGTAATGGGTTTCTTCATAAAACAAGAGTATTGAAATTGTGTTAATTGGCTTTGTTTTCTGGGGAATTGGTGAAAAATGCTTTCTAGCGTTATTTTTCTCTGTTTTCTTTTCAGATGTTTTAGTAAGAATGACTAGGGATATGTGTGTGTGTGTGTGTGTGTAGCAAAAAGTGATAATGAGTTTCTTCATGGAACAGAAAGAATGGGATTGCAGTCAATGGGTTTGTTTCAGGGGGGTATTGGGGAAAATGGTCAGGAATTCTGCTTTCTAGGGTTTTTTTCCTCTCTGTTTCCCTTGCAGCTTTTTCAATAAGAAAGACTAGGATATATGTATGTATAGATTTGTGGAGCAATAGAAGGGGTTCTTATTTGATTTTCTTATCAGCAAGAAGAGCTGGGGGCAAGTCAGTCAGGGGGCCGCGCTGAAGCGGCAGCGTGGAGCTGGTGGCTTCTCCACACCAACGCAACCCCTCCATTGTATGCCCTCAATCGCTCTTCGGCCATGGATTCTGCATTAAATCGCCTTTTGACCCCGGGATCATCCATATCTCCGGAGTCGGTGCAATCACCATCTCTCCATGAAGGCCATGCTGTATCAGAAGAGCCTGAGTATCTTTGCAGATACTTGGTTACAAAACACTCCTGGAGGGGCAAGTACAGAAGGATTCTGTGCATCTCACAAACCTCGATTATAACCCTGGACCCCACCACTCTTACTGTAACCAACTCATATGATGTCCTTTCGGATTTTGAAACGGCTGCCCCTGTCGTCGGAAAGGATGATCCTCATATACACCATGCTCAAGAATTCATCATCAATGTTAGAACAGATGGTCGGGGAAAATTTAAAGCGATGAAGTTTTCATCCAGGTTTTTACTTCCCAACTACATTTGTTTTTTGGTGCTGGTTAATGTAGTTTTTGGATAACCTTAGAGCACATTTAAACTTTTCCATATGTGATCTATGCATGCATTTAAGATCGTTTTAGCCATTGGGACAATCCTTCTGTATATTTTTGTGATGGTTTTCCCCTGGAGAAAAATAGGAAAAAGAAGAAGAGTGCATTCAAACTTTGGTGTGTAATATATGGGCACATTTTCAAACTGGTATAGACTTTGGGACGTTTCTTGCTCACATTAGTGTTTTCCCATGTAAGAAAGTCTTCATTTACAGCTTATCTTTAGATATCGCCTTTAATTAATAAATCTTTTCAGCAAGGGCATCATAGATTGTCTTTCATTCACCTGAAAGGAGAAGGAAAACTTTTGGGATCTGCACAAGTAAAGCTGTCTAAGAAATTGCAAGAGTTTAGCAATCATTTAAGTATCCTTGAAGCTGAATTGGTTCAATGATTAGTTTTCTTTAGTATGATGTTTATGTCTGCACTACTGCCATCTTCTGTTGCTAGGTACCGTGTAGCAATTTTGACAGAGCTCTATAAGTTAAAATGGAGCAAAACCGTAGGTCAGCAACTTGCTTCTTCACCTGTTACTGAATTCATGATTCTCCACTTACGCCGTAAAACGTCCAGTTGGGTTCCACTGGTAAACATTCTTTAGGACATTTGAATACTGTGGTTGAGAAATGTGCATTTTATCTTATTGTGTCATGTGTACAGACTCTACGGATTACAGCTATTGGAGTCGAAGTTAGACAACCAAAGACAGGGGATCTGCGATGGTGTCTGGATTTCCGGGACATGGACTCTCCCAGTATAATACTTCTTGCTGATGCTTATGGCACGAAAGGTGTTGAAGGAGGTGGGTTTGTTTTGTGCCCCCTTTATGGACGGAAGTGTAAAGCATTCATAGCAGCTTCAGGTGTATCAAATACAGCTATACTGTCGAAAATGGTGAGTTCCTTAGAATGAGAGAGTACGAACTTTTGAAGCTTGATTTTCTTTGTCTAGAACCTAGTACTAATAAATATTTATGGATTTTCTAAAGACAAATGTTGCCAGGACGCAGTTGGGATTAACATTAGTGATTGATAGCTCACAAACATTTGGGGCAACAGAGTTCTTGAAACAAAGAGGTAAAACAAGATATGTGAGTAATCATGGTTCTTGTATCCAATTTGATCTCAATACTCATGTTTCTGATCATCCATAATTGATCTGATCTTTTGACTGACACGGAACAGCTATGGTGGCTGTTGGTGCGGAGGAGACACGATATGGAGAGTGGTCTGTGATCAGGTTTAGATCTGCTGGGCATGGTACGGCTAATAACCTAAGCACAAATTTCTTCTATGGAGGAAAATCCAAATTAGACGAGAATGGTGACTCTGTACCTAGGCAACTTGTCTTGACAAAAGTATCCCTTGTGGAACGCAGACCAGATAACTATGAGGTAATTTTATACCATGGTCAAGACCTTGAAAAGCTAAGGCAATGTCAGGGATCCTATTATGATGGGTTTGGATTCTGCGTTGATGCAGGCAGTCATTGTTAGACCATTGTCTTCGGTAGCTGCGCTTGTGCGCTTTGTGGAGGAGCCACAGTTATTTGCTATAGAGTTTAACGATGGTTGTCCCATTCATGTAAGTTGCCTGTGGATTTTGCTAATATTAACTTGATGAGATGAACATCCTTAATTATTATTTGAATTTGTTGCTTAGTCTATGGGTCCTTAATTTGATGGCTTGGGAGCTATTTGTGATATGCTCATGGTTAAATGACTGGAGGGTATTGTTTTGCAGGTATATTCGAGTACATCTCGTGACAGTTTATTGGTCGCAGTACAAGATCTTGTACAGATGGAGGTGAGCCATAAATGCTTAGCGTGAATTGAATGCTTGGATACGAGATTCTTTGTGTATATGTAATCTTTATTTTCACATTCAGGGGCAGCGTCCTATAGTGGTCTTGCCAAGACTAACTCTTCCAGGTCACCATCTTGATCCTCCATGTGGCAGAGTTCCACCACTACCCCAGCCTGCAAACTCTTCACATCACCGCTTATTTGCAGACATTGAGGGTGAGGCTCTTCATTTGAAACATCTTATTGCAGCTGCAAAGGATGCTGTAGCTGAAGGTGGTTCTGTTCCTGGATCAAAGGCAAAATTCTGGCGCAGGGTCAGAGAGTTTAATGCATGTGTTCCATACAGTGGAATACAGCCTACCACCGAAGTACCAGAGGTTGCGTTAATAGCATTACTATCATTGCTTCCTGCTCCACCCAATTTGCCACCAGAGGCCCCTCCACCACCATCTCCTTCACCAAAAGCATCCGCAACCATCATGGGACTTGTTGCATGCCTAAGACGGTTACTCAGTTCCAATATTGCATTTTCAGTTGTTATTTCAAATGCCACTGCTGTGCAGCGAATATTGGGCCTACTGCGAAGTGGGTCTGAAGGAGTGGCTGCAGAAGGTGCAAGTCTTATTGCTGTACTTATTGGAGGTGGGGTTGGAGAGGATAGCTATAATGTCAACACGAAAGGAGAAAGGCATGCAGCTTTGATGCATGCAAAGTCTGTCCTTTTTGGCCAACAATCATATATAACTATCCTGGTCAATCGATTGAAGTCAATGTCTGTATCCCCTTTGTTGTCGATGGCTGTTGTTGAAGTGTTAGAAGCAATGGTTTGTGAACCGCAAAGCGAGACGACAGACCATTCTATGTTCGTGGAAATGCTGAGGCAGGTAGCAGGTCTAAGGAGGCGGTTGTTTAGTCTGTTTGGGCACCCTGCAGAGAGTGTACGGGAGACTGTTGCAGTAATTATGCGGACTATTGCTGAGGAGGATGCAATTGCTGCTGAATCAATGAGAGATGCTGCGTTACGTGATGGAGCACTCTTGAGGCATCTAGAAAGTGCTTGCTTCCTGCCAGCTGGTGAGCGTTGTGAGGTCAGCAGACAACTTGTAGCATTGTGGGCAGATTCATATCAACCAGCACTTGAACTTCTTTCGCGTGTGATTCCACCTGGTCTAGTGGCATACCTTCATACACTTCCGAAAGATAATGAAGAAGATGGTATAGATCTTGAAAACCCAATGATCTTCTCTACAAAACGGCGTATTCTCCAACGTAGGACAGGTAGACTGTTTCGCATGAAGAATGCTGGTGACCCTGTGAGTAAAGAGGGATCCTCTCATCCACATGTTGTATCTGAAAATGGAATAGAAACATCAAATTCACAAGCACAGGTAAATATTACCACATTGTCTGATACCCCAGCAGGAACTTCAACTGGCCCATCTCGTGAATACCATCCTACAGCTGATGGAGCAGCCTTTCCTAGCCCAAATAATATTGATGCTAGCACAGGTGAACCAAGCCCTGTCTTGTCTACTCAAAATGTTCCAGCCCCTGCACAAGTTGTGACTGAGAGTGCTCCTGTTGGATCAGGCCGATTACTTTGTAATTGGCCAGAGTTTTGGCGGGAGTTTGAACTAGATCATAGCCGTGCAGATTTGATCTGGAATGAGCGCACTAGACAGGAGTTAAAAGAAGCCTTAAAGTCTGAGGTTCACCATTTAAATGTGGAAAAGCTTCGTACTGAAGATGTTAACATTACTGCATATGAAGCTGGTGACAGACAAGGACAACAGGTTTCCAGCCAGCTTTCTTGGAACTACTTGGAGTTTAGGGTGAGATATCCTAGTCTTTCGAAGGAAGTTTGTGTTGGGCAGTATTATCTGAGGCTTCTGCTTGATGGTGGTGGAATGGGAGGTCGGGCACAAGACTTTCCTCTTAGAGACCCTTCTGCATTTTTCAGGGCATTATACCATCGCTTTTTGTGTGATGCTGACATGGGACTGGTAGTTGAAGGGGCAAATTGGGATGAAATGGGCACATCAGAGGAGTGGTGTGATGTTGGCAAGCTTGATGGGTTTGGAGGTGGAGGTGGTCCTGCTGTAAGGGAACTATGTGCTAGAGCAATGTCAATTGTTTATGAACAACATTTCTCCACGATAGGCACTTTTGATGGAACTGCTCATATTACTGTTCTGTTGGATCGTACAAATGACAGAACTCTTCGACATCGGCTTCTTCTGCTCTCAAAGGTGAATATCTCTGTTGGCTACTGAATAGAATAGAACCACCTATTAAGACAAAATATGTAGATGATTAATATTCAGAATTTTCATTTCTCATGTGTATGGAAACACTAGAATGTAAATCAGCAACAAGTGATAGGGTTTTTCTGCTAAAATCATAGTTTGGTTTAGTTATGGAATTGGTAAGCCCACAGCACTGATGGCTAAAATATGTGGTAGGAGGTAATGTTTGGAGTTATTGCTCACTCAAGTCCATTGCTGTAACCTACCACATTGAAATTAACGCCATAGAGTATATTGGACAAAAGAGAGATAGACAGGAAGGAAGGAAGGAGAAAAGGAAGAAAGATATATCAAGATCTTTTGAACAGCAAAATATCACAAGACCCAAGTAAAAGATTACATCTTTGAAATGTTTGTCCCAGTTTTTAAAACCAACCAAAACTATAATCTACACAAGGAAGATTCTAAACTTGGAAAGACTGAATTTCTACCTGCAATCTTCATATGGGCCAATCCAAAATGGAAAGAGCTCTGAAGTGGAGGAAACAGCCTGTGACGGCTGGAGATAATGGCCTTTCATTTGCTCCTGATGACCAAGGTCTATGTGATCGACTATTATTTTTGTCCTGTCTATTTTAATGCTTGGCATTTTCTTGGACAGAACCTTCTTTTGTATCCCCTAGTTGATTTGTGGTATTTGATCAAGTAATTGAGCTAAAGAAGAGTGTAGTGGTTCTTTGCTGATGAGCTGTATTGTTGGGTTCTAGCACTAAAACAGTTCCAACTGCATATAGTCAAGGCCTGCTATCTATAGCGGCCCAAGCTTTCTTCAGCTAAGTACTTATTCTGGAGTTTGGATTGATTCAGACTTCTGCTTTTTGAAGGACTGAATTGGAAAGGCATGCCATCTTAGAGTTGCATATGTAATTTCTAGGTGGCCCAAGTCATGACGCACCATACAATGAGCTTGAAACATGTAAATAAAATGATTAATCCACACACTTTATCTGATATTATGTAGGCCTGATTGTCAAACTAAAACTCATTTTCATCTTTAAATTGTTGTCAGATGTGTCATATCAGTTATCTTGATACGTGTTGCAAACAAGTAATTAGCTTTTATCTGATTGTGCATTACGTATTTAAGTTGTTAAACCCATTGATATTCAGATGTGGCCAATAACTACATCTATGGAAACTCATGCAATTACTGTAAATCTTAGCTCTGCTCTAGGGTTGTGGCAAAATGTGAATGATACTTGCACTTACCCTAAAGGCCTCTGTTTTGGGCTGTGATAAACACATGCCAGGAGCGGAGTTCCATTCAAGGAGCTTCGGAACGATGTAGGAAGCAAAGAAGTACTTTCTGAAGCATTTGGGACAACATCTCTATTTATGAATGCTCCCATGGGAACTCAGTTTGGCATTATAATGTTCTGACTTTCTTATTTTCCTCGCCGACTATGTGAACAATTATATGATGGTCACTAAGGAAATTAAACTAAGGAATTATAGAGGCAGCCAGGTTCTAATATTGGCCTGATGACTGTGATAGCAAACTTCTTTGCATCATTTTGGTTCTATTATCTTGTTAAAAAAAACTCATGCCAGGAGTTATGAATCTTTGTTATTGCTGGGGTTTCAAACTATAGTGGAGTAGCTTGCTTGAGAACAGATGAGGGATGGTCTGTAGACCATTGGTTTGGCAGTCACTCTTGGATGCTTTCTCTAGTCACCTCCTTCACTACCTTTTCCACACATGGAATAATATTTTACTATTTATTTTTTCTTTCTAGATATTTTCTTTAATGCTTATTGCTATTATAACACTTTGCTGTATACGGATTTCTTAACTTTGTTTTTGTGAGGCTTGTTATTAATCATCAGTACATCAAAAGTACATTATGTTTGTGATTTTTCATATTAGTCGCATTGTAAAATCATGATTTATCCAAACTTATCCTCTTTGAAACACATGACAGGTTCTCATGAAAGTGCCTTCGAATGCAGAAGCATGTGTCTCTGTGGGAGGTTGTGTCCTAGCTGTAGACCTCTTGACAACAGCACATGAAACAGCAGAACGTACTTCAGTTCCATTACAGTCAAATCTTATAGCATCTACTGCTTTTGTGGAGCCACAAAAGGAATGGCATTATCTGAGCAAAGATGGAGCCCAGGTTGGTCCCATGGAAAAGGATGGTATCAGAAGAGCTTGGTCAAAGCAGGAAATAGACTGGAACACAAAGTGCTGGGCGTCAGGCATGACAGAGTGGAGGAAACTTTGTGATATTCGTGAATTGCGCTGGGCATTAGCTTCACGTGTTCCAGTGCTTAAACCTACACAGGTAGGTGATGTTGAACTTGAATTGTAACTATTAATTATATTTCTGTTCATGGTTGCAGATAACATGGGAAAACTTGATCACTCTTTTGAGGAATGTAAAATTTTCATGCCTTGTTTGTGTTGGTGTATTAATGTGGGTATGTAAGATACTTGACCTTTCAGTGACATGATGACTTCAGGTCTAACCTTCAACAGTAACCCTGTAAATGTTACAGGCTTTGAACTTGAGTTTTAACTTCTAGCACTATATTTCTGTTCATGGTTATTGGTAATATGAAAATCTCGATCAATCTTTAGAAAATTGTTGCACATTTTTACATTAAAAATGAAATGTATTTTGTATTTTATTCTCAAATGGTTATTTTCTTTCCTAAGATACTGCTTGTATTGGTTTATGCATGCGTCAAACTAACTTGTTCTTAGTTGATCAGGTTGGAGAGGTTGCACTATCTATCTTGCACAATATGGTAAATGTTCATTCAGATCTAGATGATGCTGGTGAGCTTGTAACGCCTACTCCACGGGTTAAGCGCATCTTGTCTAGCTCACGTTGTCTTCCACATATAGCACAGGTGACTATTTTTTCATCCTATTTGGTGCATGATAGAGCTGAGCTGATCCCCCGCATTACATCTGAATGAACAAGTTTGAAGTTTAAAAATGATGGGTTTTTTAATGTCGTTACCGCAGTAAATTGTAGTCACTTGATATTTGATTTGACTGGTTGCCTAAATATCTATCTTATCCATCTATATGATAAAAATTTTCATCAAACAAAGTTATATTTTTTGATCTTGTTTGAATCATGTCATGCTGTTGTGTTCTCTTAGGTCCTTGTTATTAAGTACTTTCATATCTTAGCAAGGGGTCTATCTTATTGATATTTATTGACGTCTGATTTGACCTTATTGACGCAAATCTTAATGGGAATCTATCTTGTTGATACTATTGGTGTCTGATTGGACCTTAAAGAAGTTGTTTCTGTGATATGTAGGCAATTTTATCAGGAGAACCTGCAATTGTAGATGGTGCAGCATCACTTTTAAAAGCTGTTGTCACAAGAAATCCTAAGGCTATGGCCCGGCTTTATAATACGGGTGCTTTCTACTTCATACTAGCCTATGCAGGATCAAACTTAAATTTGGCTGCCAGCCTTTTGGCAGCGACACATACCCGACAAGCTTTTCATGGAGGCGCAGAGGCAGCTTTATCTTCATCTCTTCCATTGGCAAAGCGAAGTATTCTTGGTGGGCTTTTACCTGAGTCTCTTCTTTATGTGTTAGAAAGGAGTGGGCCAGCCGCTTTTGCTGCTGCAATGGTTGCGGATTCAGATACTCCAGAAATCATATGGACCCATAAGATGAGAGCTGAACGATTAATCGATCAGGTTCGATTTCTCTCCTTCATGCAGTTGCTTGAAAGAAAAATAATTTGACAGCTAGTAGAGGCCAAAATTGGCCTGTATTATGAGTCAGGATTATACATAATTACAGAAAACAGAAGTTGCAGATTTCCTTAAGATATACAGAAACCACGGTTTCTTTCCTTTCTACGAAATGATGGTGTTTCTTGGATATTTTCTGACAGGTGCTCAAACATCTTGGAGATTTTACTCAAAAATTATCCCAACATTGTCACTCTTTGTATGAATATGCACCCATGCCTCCTGTTACCTATCCAGAACTTCGGGATGAAATGTGGTGCCATCGATATTACCTAAGGAATCTATGTGATGAGATAAGGTTCCCAGATTGGCCCATTGTAGAGCATGTTGAATTTCTCCAATCCTTGCTTACAATGTGGCGTGAAGAATTAACCAGAAGACCGATGGACCTATCTGAGGAGGAAGCTTGTAAGATATTGGAGATACCATTTGAGGAGGATATGAGCAATGGTAATGCTTCTAATTCTGCTGCTGATGACAGTAAAAACACAGAACCATTATCTGGTCGTGTTGATGAAGAGGTGCTCAAAAGACAATATCGGAAGCTTGCCATGAAGTATCATCCTGATAAGAATCCAGAAGGAAGAGAGAAGTTTGTGGCTGTCCAGAAAGCTTATGAATGCTTGCAGGTATGGAGAGATGCTTCCATTCAATCTAGGAGTAATTGCCTGTAACGTCATCATTCATTTTCAATGGTTAACCTGTTTCTGCATATGGAATATAGATCCGAAGGGCATTAGGACTAGAAGTTTTGGATGTATGTGACATGCATAAACAATCTTACAGGATCTTCTGTTTGCCAGTTTTTTTAAGTGGACCCTTAAGAATTATATATGAACAAATACATGCTCATGTATGAATCATCATTGATGTTCAAACTAAATAAATTCTGTTTCAAATCAAATAGGTGAGAGATCATAAGTATGATGGAAATATTTCAAATAATTATTGATAACCTAATGTCCATGAACAGATTCATGCTGTAAAAACCTTGAAATCATCACAACTAACCTGATTGATCTGTGCTTAGTGCAAAATTTTCACCATCCTGTGGATTTTGTTTTAGGCTACCTTGCACGGACTCCAAGGTCCTCAACCCTGGAGGTTGCTACTCTTATTAAAGGGCCAGTGCATCCTTTATAGACGATATGGAAATGTCTTAGAGCCATTTAAGTATGCGGGGTATCAGATGCTATTCAGTTGCATCACAGTCGATAAAGATGACAATAACTTCCTATCACCAGAGAGAGCACCCCTCCTAATTTCAGCATCAGAGCTTATGTGGTTAACGTAAGAGTCATGCTTCCTTAAATTTGATGCATCTCTGTTATAAATTTGTGCTATATATTTGTTTCAAATTTGTGGCAGCTGTGCCTCCTCCTCCCTAAATGGCGAGGAACTGGTACGAGATGGTGGGATACATTTACTCGCCACACTGCTCTCGAGGTGCATGTATGTTGTACAAAGTAGCACCCCTGGAACAGATCCAGCCGCAATGATTGTGACGAATGTCATGCGCACGTTTTCTGGTTTGAGCAAATTCAAAAGTTCGTGGACAGAAATGCTGCAATGTCCTGGGTTTGTTGAAGATGTGGTTCATTGCTCAGAGCTAGAGCATGCGCACGCAGCTGTTGACTCTGCCCTTCAGACGATCAGTAATGTAGCTGCATCACAGGACATGCAAGATCGCATGTTGAGGACTGGAGTCATTTGGTAAATGCTCATCGATTAGCATTCATATTGGGGTGCTTTGCAGGAGATGTATTGATTGTGCTCTTACCTTTTGTCCTATAGGTATCTTCTTCCTCTTCTTTTGCAGTATGATTTAACAGCTGAAGAAAGTGGGGCGAGTGAACCCCGTGGTGTTGGAAGCAGATTCCAGATTGCCAAAAACACTCATGCAGTTCTTGCAGTGCAGGCTCTTAGCCATTTGCGGGGCTCTCAGGCTGAAGAAAACACAACACCATACAATGATACTGCATCCAAGTCTCTGAAAGCTTTGCTAACCCCAAAGTTAGCAGCCATGTTCGATTGTGAATCACCGATAGAACTTCTTCGCAACCTCAATGCTAATCTGGAAACACCAGAGGTTGGTATTGCTGCAATCTTGGCTATTACACCCGTCATTTCAATCATGGAGCAGTTATCAGTTTCTAGTGTTGTAAATCTTTGGTTAATCTTGTAGGTAATCTGGAATTCATCCACAAGGGGTGAGCTTTTAAAGTTTGTTGATAAGCAGCGGGCATCTCAGTGTCCAGATGGTACTTACGAAATGAACGAGGCACAGGTTTTCAAATATAAATCTCTTGCCAAAGAACTTCATGTGGGTGAAGTATATCTCAGAGTGTACAATGAGCAGCCAGATTATGAGCTTAGTGAGCCTGATTTCTTTTGTGAATCCCTTCTGAAATTCATCTGCAAGTTAGTAGAGGAGAAGAGAAAGTTGAATTTCACTAAAGATTCAACTGACCTAGAACTACCTACTGAACCTGAACATAGTTCTGAATCATCGGTAGAAGCTGAAAGCCCAGAGTTGCCAAACAAAGATACTAATGGTAAAAGTTCTCATGAGAACTTATCACCGTCTGAAGCTCTCTTGAGGGACCTTATGGCCGGACTTACAGCACTTCAGGTGTGTTTTAAACATTGATGTAAGTCATTTCATTGTCTACTATATTTGCCTGTCTTAAGTAGAAAGCATGAATTATTGACACTGCAGAATCTCCTTATCGGCAATCCAACCCTAGCATCGATCTTCAGTTCTAAAGAGCAATTAATACCGCTATTTGAGTGTCTTATTGACACAAACTCCAGTGGGGAGGTCCCAGAATTATGTTTGAATATCCTTTCTATCTTAACTACGCATGCTCCCAGTGTTGAGGCCATGGTAGCAGATTTGTCTAGTCTGATGCATGTGCTTAGACTACTACATAGTGCACCGGCCTGCAGACCAGGGGCTTTGAGGGTTTTGTCTGCCTTGGCAAGTACTTCAGAGCTAGCGTGGGTTACTGCAAAGCATGGAGGATTTGTTTACATGCTTCAGCTTCTACTTCCTATGCAAAGTATGTTTCTTTTCTTTCTGCCATTCATGTCATTGTATGTAAACTCTACATTCAGCAAATTCATTAATAGTTTTCTCAATGTGCTGTAGATGACGTACCTCTCCAGCAGAGAGCAGCTGCTGCGTCCCTCCTAGGAAAGCTTGTTGGGCAACCAATGCATGGTCCTCGGGTGGCAATAACTCTTGCTAGATACCTCCCAGATGGTCTTGTTTCTACTATACGTGATGGGCCAGGGGAAGCTGTTGTTGCAGCTCTTGAACAAACTACTGAGACGCCAGAGCTTGTATGGAGTCCAGCCATGGCATCAACACTCAGTGCTCAAGTCGCCACCCTGGCGTCCGATCTTTATCGAGAACAAGGTAAAGGAAGTATAGGTGAATGGGACTTACCTGAACAAACTTCTGGCCAACAAGAGATGCGTGGTGAACCACAGGTAATGTTTGAACTCCAAACTACTAGCAGTATGCCATATACGTTTATCAGCTGTAGAGATCAATTGAATGAGCTAGGGTTTGCAGGTTGGCGGTGTTTATGTAAGATTGTTTCTCAAAGATCCAAAATTCCCCCTCAGAAATCCGAAGCGTTTCCTTGAGGGACTTCTGGATCAGTATGCCTCTGCAGTGGCAGCAACTCATGCGAAAGGAACTGGGCTAGTTGATTCTGACCTTGCACTGCTTTTATCGGCAGCTCTTGTATCTCTTTTGAGAGTGCATCCATCACTAGCAGACCATGTTGCCCACTTGGGCTATATACCGAAACTAGTTGCAGCAACTGCAAATGAAAGCAAGAGGGAAAATATGTCGTCAGGAGGTGTGGGAGCCAGAGACAGTGTGGAAGGTTTGTTACCAGCAGAGGAGCTTGGAGGGACGTCATTAATCCAAACCTCGCAAGAAAAGGTGAGGTTAAGCTGTTTGAGAGTTCTGCATCAGCTGGCAGCTAGCACAGCTTGTGCTGAAGCCATGGCAACCACAGGCATCGGTTCTCCTCAGGTTATTTTTCTTTGGTCTTCCATGTGTAGAAATCTCTCATGTTCCTACATGAATTTATCTGAATATGTCCTCGCACAGGTGGTTCCACTTTTGATGAAAGCAATAGGGTGGCAAGGTGGTAGTGTCCTTGCCCTGGAAACACTGAAGAGGGTAGTGGTTGCTGGAAACCGTGCGAGGGACGCGCTAGTTGCGCAAGGATTAAAGTGAGAAGCTAATTTTCTTCACACAATAGGCTTTGAGATGAGGACGTTCGGAGAGCTTATGGTTACATTTGGTGTATTGTACAGGGCAGGGTTAGTGCAGGTGTTGCTAGGGCTGCTTGATTGGCGTGCGGGAGGCACAACTGGTCTTTGTGCGCAAATGAAGTGGAATGAGTCCGAAGCCTCTGTGGGGAGAGTATTAGCTGTCGAGGTTTGGTTTATTGGAACTCCTCTGAAGATTGTCTATATCGTGGATTTGTGCACACAGGTGCGATCGTTTCTGAAACCGGCTCTTGCTCTCATTTTATACAGGTGCTGCATGCATTTGCGAGTGAAGGAGCTCATTCACTCAAAGTGCGAGACATATTGAACGCATCTGATGTACGTATATTGCCCCTTGGACTTGTTTTGTGTATTAACAAGAACACCCAAAGTTTTTCAATAAGTACCAGATTACTTTCTCCCCTTTGTGTTAGTAAATAGGACCGTTTGTACAAGTGGTATGTTGTGTGCATGTGTATGTGTGTGTTTACTAGTTTTCCTTCTTCTAATCGTATAAAGCTGAATCAGTCTTTTGGACTGATGAGCTCTGGGACTAACAATGGTATAAAGCTGAATCAGTCTTTTGGATTGATGAGCTATGGGTCTAACAATAGTATAAAGCTGAATCAGTTTTTTGGACTGATAAGCTCTGGTCTAACAATGACATAAAACTGAATCAGACTTTTGGACTGATGAGCTCTGGGTCTAACAATGGTGTGTATGTGTGTGTGTATTTCTGGTTTACATAACTGAATGAATCTTTTGGACCGAGTTCTCGTGGTATAAAACAAAACTGAATTCAATCTTTTGGACTGATGTATTCTGGGCATGAATTTTTGGGTTTTCTTCTTGTGGTACAAAACTGAATGAATCTCTTGGACCGAGTTTTCTTTCTTGCGTGGTACAAAACAAAACTGAATTCAATCTTTTGGACGGATGAGCTCTGGGTCTGAATTTCTGGTTTTCTTCTTGTGGTACAAAACTGCATCAATCTCTCGGTTTTCTTCTTCTGGTACAAAACTGAATCCAAAAGTTTTTGGACTGATGAGCTCTCCGAGGTCTTACAAATGGTATACATATATTTGTGCTGTGAATTTCTGGTATTTCTTCTTGTTGTGGCACAAAACTGAATCAAATCTTTTGGACCGATGAGCTCTGGATCTGACTGACAATGGTACAACAAAGCTGAATCAAAATCATATATATGTGCTGTGAATTTCTGGTTGTTCTTTCCTTTTGTGGCACAAAACTGGATCAAATCTTTTGGATTGATGAGCTCTGAATCTAACAATGGTACAACAAAGCTGAATCAAATATATATATATATCTTTGTTTTGGACTGATGAGCTCTTGTTGATGGTGGCACAGGTATGGTCTGCATACAAAGATCAAAGGCATGATCTCTTCCTCCCGACGAATGCTCAGTCGGCTGCAGCTGGCGTGGCAGGGCTCATCGAAGGCTCATCGGGGTCTTCGATCTACGCGCTTCCAGCTCCATCGCAACGGATGGCTTTGATCCATCCAGCGTTGACCCAAAGCTCGCTTCCAAACGCATCGAGAACAACAGAGCCATCTGATGAAGAAGAGAGCGAATGAAATCAGAAGCCAAAAGCCATTGGAAAAGGAGCTTCTCGTCGAATGGAGTATATTCCAAATCTAGTGTGTTGGGCATATCAAGATTGTACAAAATGTGTCCTGATTCTTACCACCATTTCTAAGCCTGGATTTGATCTGTCGATCTTTGTTGGGCATAATCATCATCATCATCACCATCACCACCATCATCATCACCACCATCATCATCATCACCGTCAATCACAATCAATCACCATCAATCGTCGTCGGCATCATCGTCATCGGCAAGCGTTGTAATTTTTTTGTACATTTCTCGGCGATTTCCTGAGGTGTAGTCCTCTCTGTACAGCAAGAAAACCAAAAAGGAGGAGGAGAAATAATCCGGGGACAGTTGGGTTTTTTTCATTTCAGATTTCTTTTTCCTCCCCAGTGCCCCATCGTTTGTCTGTCTGTCTCGTCGTGTCTTGTTTGGAACGGTTGAATTCGTGGTGTCAGAGAGTCCCTGCCATGTCTGGAAGAGAGTTAAACAGGAAAAAGAGGGGGTATTTTTGAGGAGAAGTCCTTGTGTGTTTCCAAATCACACTAGATTTGGAATACATTTTGTGTGTGTTTTGTTTCCAAATCACACTAGATTCCAAATCACACTAGATTTGGAATACATTTTGTGTGTATTTTGTTTCCAAATCACACTAGATTCCAAATCACACTAGAAGGAGCAGCAGTAATGAAAGAAATTCTCTTGAAGCTGTAGCATTTATATATAGAGAGGAATAGACCTACATTGTAGATGATTGGGCATACGATGATGATCAGAGCGATGAGGCTGGAAACGTGGCTAGGGTAGGAAGTAAGACGAGGCTTGATAAATTTCGGACTTGGTGCAGCAAAATCAATGAAGATGTTTCATGAGTTCTATTGCCTTGTTGCCTTGCAAAACAAAAGAAGGAAGAAAGAAATTTAGCAGCATCGTACCAGCACAAACACTCCTCTGCTACTGATTCAGATGCTGAGTTTCCATTGCGTTCGAGACACAGCAAGACCCTGTCCGAGAGTGTCGAAAAAAGCGTAAGATATTCTGCATTCCTTGCCATGCTTGTATGGTTTTATGGCATTGTGAATTCATGGCACCAGCATTTGGATGTTCTTAGCCACATTATGTGCTGCATATCTAATGCGTGCTAAACACTGGTGTGCTGAAGATGCACTGACGTAAGTAAAATTTCTGCAACTTGCTCTCCTTTCCTGAATCTGGTCACCGTATTTTCTGGATTCATGCCACAGTGTTAAGTGCATACAAATGCCTCAGTGCTTTCTCATCTCTTGGCCTTCTTCAAAAGGCTTATGGAGCTTCTAGCAGGCTTTCTTACCTACCTGTCTGGAAACTGGGTTGGGTATGGCATTTACATTGCTAATGGTCACAGCTAATTACAATGCAATTAAGATTATGTTGTATTCCAGAAATAGGAAATGCTCATCTTGAGTGTCATATAAAAGAATGCATGGGAAAAAGATGGAATGATGTTCTGATAACATCTATGGAATGATTGATTGATAATGCTACAACTCCAACGGTGTACTGAACCATGACTGGCACGATTTTATTGGAACCATATCATGAATGTGTTTGATTAGAATTCAGATAATAAGTCGGAAACAATTTAACAAAGAAAAAACTTTGACTGCAAATTCCCCCAGATGCATCTTAGTTATGGTGATAACTGGCGTCCATTGTCTTGTTGAATCTACCTTCTGTCATAACTATTGCTGCTTAGGAGGATTGAAAGCCCTTGCCATGGGTTTTTGGTTTTACTTGATGTGGTTGAACATCAGTGATTCGAGTGCTATGTATCATCAATGAAACTGATTTCAACTAGAAAACGGTCATTTTGCTTTCTTTCCCGTCTTTGATAATTGTTCTTTAACATATAAATAATACAAAGACATCTTTGATTGAGATATGTAAATTCTAAACTCTTTTTGTATGAAGCGTTACTGTGTTGAAATCTGGTAGTATGACTATTGGAGTTTGGCTCATTCTTGTGCCTATCAGTTGAAATTCACTCCTTTTCGTAATGAAGTTTCCTGCGGGAGCAGCGAAGTAAAGTCAACCCAAATCCAGGCTTTTTAGCTGCATTGGAAGCTTACTCTTCAGCAGCAGCTGATAACACGTGTGTTTCGGAATCCGTGGAAGTTCCTGTTCTTGATCAATTCAAGACACGTTAGTAAATGGAATCAAGATATCAAAGAATACAGGGGATGGAATTGAATTAGGTGCAAATTCTTGTACGTATGTTTGCTGCGACAAATTTGCATGTTCTACAGTTGTTGGCTCTCTTATGGAAGGGATTAAGAAGCCGAAAGTATAAAACAGATGTTCATTGTGACAATTTTGCATGTTCTACAGATGTTGGCTCCTGTAGGGAAGGGATTTAGAAGCCAAAAGTATATAGCAGATGTTTACCACGACAATTTTGCATGTCCCACAGATGTTAGCTGCCTTTGGGAAGGGATTAAGAAGCCGAAAGTATATAACAGATGTTTACCACGACAAGTTTGCATGTTCCAGAGATGCTGGCTCCCTCAGCGAAGGGATTCTTAAGAAGCCAAAAGTATATAACAGGTGTTTACTGTGACAAATTTGCATGTTCTACGGATGTTGTGTCCCTCAGGGAAGGGATGAAGAAGCTACAAGTATATAACAGATGTTCACTCTGACAAATTTGCATGTTCCACAGATGTTAAATTACTGTGACAAATTTGCGTGTTCTACAGCCCTTAGGGAAGAGGTGAAGAAACCGTAAGTACAAAACAGATGTTTATTGCGGCAATTTTCCGTGGTCTACAGATGTTGCCTCCCTTTAGGAAGGGATCACAAAGGCAAATGTATAAAACTGTTAGTGCAATAGAAAATATGAATAGGGATCGCGCCAGGGAATCCATCAGCAAAGTAGTGTTGATTAGCAATGGAGATAGCTTTTTCTTGTGGGATCCGGATCAGTGAAATTTTCTGATGATACTGTTTTCGGCTTTCTCAAATGTGGCGGAATACTGGAGTCATTTTGGATGCTGAAAGTTGGAAAGGGGAAAATGTACTTTGGACCAAGCTTGTGGTTGGATCTCTAATATATGATAAATTTTGGGCTTTTAGAATCGGGTGGTACGATTTCGAGTCGAAAGGAGGAATTGCGCCATATACATCATGCATGAAATTTTGTATTTAACATTCCCTGATGAAATGAGTGAAACTTCAAGAAAAAACATAAGCATTTTGTTATTCGCTCATTTCTGATTGGGTTTAATCCTTCAATCTTATCAGGTTGGTATGCAGGAGCGTAAGGTTGGGGGTTCGAATTTTTCTCAACAGTGTTCTTTAACAAGTATTTTCTCTAATTCTACTGAAAGTCATTTGGTTTGGACCTGTTCTTGAAAATAGTTATCTTTTCATTCAATAATCTTCTTTGAAATCCAATCCACATTTACACTGTATCTTTTACAATACTTGTTTTGCTTCTGTTATATTTTGACCTTGTTGGGTTGGATTGATCGTTGCGCTTATCGTTACCTAGTTTAAGCTGCCTCTTCTCCCCTTCAATTAATATGTTCCACAATTGCGTTTATCAGAAACTTGCTATAAGTTCAAAACAAGTTATCCAAGATTTAAACTAAACCTTCAACCTTATGCCACAAAGCCTATTCATCTTCTAAACCCTAAACTTCACCAAATGTAACATTTACCCATAATTTTTAAGTCTTATGTGTTCCCAATGCAATCACGATGTGATTCGGTACAACTAGGTGCATGTTGAGAACTCAAACATAGGGGGAGCTTAGAAGAAACTTTAGGCACTCTAATGCATTTGAATTGGATTGTACATGGTAGAAGTTATAGGATCGATCCCCTTTACCATAGGTTCAGCCATATATATTCAAGCATGTGATTGTAACACTAATCAGCATCCTAATACAAATGTCCCGATGACACAATATCCGGCAACTTCCACGTAGCTTGACTACGGTTTAGTTGAGATTCAAGTGCGACGGAATTGTTGACTAATCAAGGAAAAAAGAAACAAACAGCACTATGGAATTATATACTTGGAATACAATGCAGTTAAAGTGGTGATTGAGGAGGATCATTATAGGTTTGGATGATCGTGGATGGGATGTTTGGTTTCAAATGTGTTCAAAAGTAATTAGTATTATGTTGGTTTCATGTGCAAGAGACAAGAGTAGATTTTACCTACTCCCAAAAAGAGTTAAATTACATATGAGAAACCTGTTGCAATAAAAAGAAAAAACATAAGAGAAACCACTTGTATACGTCGATGCGTTGCTTGATACAATGTCCAACTGAAGAGGCTCTCGGTGCTCAATATTTAACCATAATTGTGGAGCCAAGCATGTTCAATGTATCATGCATGAATGGCGCTACATTGCTTTAAGCATATATACTCTTCTTGCATGCCGTCATCCCTCGACTCTGTTTACATAATCATCATGGGTGGTGATTGCATGAATTGTTTGCTAGTTGATGCGCTTGTTAGAGATGCATTAGCTTCTGTTAACAAAGATGGCCCAGAGCTTTTTATGATTTTGTTCGGTGATGGTGAAATCGGGTGATTTTGTTCGGTGATGGTAAGCAATTAGTACAATCGTGTACTTGATTGATCTAGCCATGAACGGAAGATTAACACACTGTTACTCTTCAGATTACCATTGGCTGGTGTCTGTAAATAAAACTGTCTCTCAATTGGAGCTAAACAGTTAGAAAGGGGGGTCTAACATACTACGAAAGCCCATCACAGATGAGTGTTCTAAGTCGAAGCCAATGTCTAATTGGTATCAATCGATCGATCGGTTCTTACATACAGTTGTGCATTCTGCTCGGACTCAATATCAAGCAATCCGTTCTAGAAATGCCGGTTCACAAGCTACTTGACCAACGACGAATGTGCTTTGCTCTGATCCCATGCTGTGCTCGATGAATGAAGGCTGACAACAAGCATATATGTTGATCCATGCCTATTACGAGCTCTTCGATCCACTTGTGTCCTGAATCTCGAACGGTTTGCAGCAGATAACGCAAGTTCTGCTTCAGTTCGATTCGCTTGATGGGTGTTGTTTCTAGCTCCAGATTTCCTACCCATAGTCATGTTTTTTGGCCATGATTCTGACATTCTTCCTCGATCTCGAACTGTTTGAAGCTCTGCTTCATCTCGATCCGCTTGACGAGTGTCATTTTCTAGCTCCAGATTTCATACGCATAGGCATGTTTTCGGGCAGGATTCCGACGATTCTTGCTCGACCTCAAACTGCTTCATCTCGATTCGCTCGATGGGCGTTATTTCCAGCTCCAGATTTTCATACCATGATTCCCATGCATTCTTCCTCGCTTTCGAACCGTTTGCGGCCGATAGCGCAAGCAAGTCCTGCTTCATCTCGATTCGCTTGATGGGTGTTTATTTGTAGCTCCAGATCTAGTCATGTTTTTTTTTTGTTTGGCCATGATTCTGCTTAAGAAGGTTTAATCATCAAAATGCTTCTTGTTCATCCAAGGAAAAAGGTCTTGGGTTCAAAACCCAACAAACCACACAATTCACTTCTTCTTCTTCTCTTCTTCTTCTCTCTTCTTCCTCGCCATAGCCTTCCCTTGCTGCGAGAAGAAGGAGAAGTGCCGTGAAGAAGAAAACCCATTTCTGCCATCGCCCAATGGAAGAAGAAGAAGAAGCGGTGCCGGCGGCGGCAGCAAAAACAGCAGCAGGAGCAGCAGCAGAAGAAGAAGAAGAAGAAGAAAAAGAAGAAGGAAATGAAGGAGATGAAGGAGATGAAGGAGATGAAGGAGGAGGAAAAGAGTCCGAGAAATCGGTTTCTCTTGCTGATTTGAAGACGATGATGGCGGATTTCGCGAATGCCAGAGACTGGGGCAAATTCCATAGCCCAAGAAACCTTCTGCTTGCATTGGTAATCTCGCCTCAACATCTCCTCCTTTCTCTTCCCGAACGGATCTTGCTGCGAGCTCCCAAGAAACATCCAGGGTTTCTGGCTCCGGTTCACGTTGTTCTACCACGGCCCGTTTCTTTTCTGCATGTTGTTTCCTAGGGTTTAGGGTTTTGGAACCGATTTCTGCCTTCTTTTGGATAGGGTTTCGTTGTCTTGATCTTGGGGGGATGGTTTTGTCTTCCATTTCATTGAAAGGGGGGGGGGATTCTTAGGGTTTTTTGCTTTGCTTTCTTCCGTGTTTGCCATCGCTAGGGTTTCGCAGATCCAGGTTCTTTTTCCGAAGTCTGTCCGGCGGAAGAAATCGGATCTTCCTCTCTCATCCTGTTGCCTGTGCTTTTTTGCTGGAAGGTGGGCGAAGTGGGAGAGCTCTCCGAGATATTTCAATGGAAGGGAGAGGTAGCGAAAGGCCTCCCAGGCTGGAGCGATGAAGAGAAGGAGCATCTGGGAGAGGAGCTGTCGGATGTGCTCCTGTATCTGATCCGCCTCGCAGACGTCTGCAACGTGAACCTCTCCGAAGCTTCGGCGAAGAAGATGGAGAAGAACTGCAGCAAGTACCCCATAGCCAAATGCAAAGGTATGTCCCACAAATACGCAGCCTATCTCGATTGCAATCGCAGAGATGCGATCGGAGAAGACGCGGAATTCGGGCTCCCGAGTGCCGCGAAAACAGAAGAAGATGGGCTCGGAACCGGAACCGATGGGATCGAAGGCTGCTTCGGAAGAGCAAAAGCGAGTGAATGATGGGTTCGATCGTGTCGAAGAAGGGAATGTTGGGATCGAAAGCTCCGGATTCGTCGGAAACATACCAGACGCGCATTTACGAATGAACGACAAGACGAATGTGGATGTTTCGAAAGCATCGCGCTTCAATGTTTGAACTGGCGTAGTAGCGGTAACTGCGAACTCGGATTCGAATCTCGTGTATTCGTTCTCAGAATTCCATTGTTTTGCATTGTGTATTATATATATATTTTACTTCAATTGAAATATTGAATGTTTTTCGTTTTTATAGACGAATGGTCTGTTTTATACTTCGGAGCCTTTTTTTTTTTCATTCTTGTATAATACTTTATACTTCAATACGAATGCACGAATGTATTCTTGGCCAAAACCTATGAATGTGATTTATACCATGGATTTATTCATGGACAAGTCTAGACACATTTGTAATTACTTGTGCGTATTATTGAAGGGGATTTAAACAAGGTTGCCCTTTCATCGCCAGCTTTAGTACATGGATGCGATTATCTGGAGCTAGCTATCCTAAAGCTTCCAATGCATTTTATGTAGTAGGAAGAGAGCTTGTAATAAAGTCTTGGGTTTTTCACCTTTTGTTTTGGTCAGATTGTATGTATACCTTGGAGTAACGTTTACTGCCCCGAAAATTATAAATGTTTTATCAGTATAGTCAGTCAATTAGGGAGACTATAAAAGAGATGCGCATCTCGCTTCTTATTAAACGGAAATGCGAGGAACTGTTCCGGAGAGCCATGAAGGATCTTTTGATTTATTTAGTTATGCCAAACGATTTTTAATCGGTAATTATGTTATTAGTATTCATTACGGTGTTCTACTCGATTAATTTTTAGGGTTTCACAGCGCTAACTCACGATAGGTTGTGTAGATTTTGCTGCTTAACTATACCACATATCCAAATACCTAAGATAATAAAAAATAATCTTTACATAATGTGAGTGGTAAAGTTCTATCAATTTCAATGAAAACACATAGAACAATGTAACAAAACATTCCTGAGCAAATCTATCCAGTTCTATTTCTAGTTTTCTTTTCCTTGTCGACTAACTCTGGAAATCCTCTTAGTGCAAAATAAAGGCAAAACGCCAAAATTGCGAAAACATAATTATGAAAACTGTCAAATTAACTTCCCTTTTATCCTGTTGAAATACTGCCAAAAGCTCATCAAATAAAAAAAAATCTATTTCTCAAGCTTCAACTATAATGTGAGGGAGAATGGCCAGCAACAACCTAACTTCCTACCCACAAACCCATCCCAAGAACTGAGGAGATGGTCGACTATATAAGGGAAGCACCAGCCCAGGAAGTGGAGGCAGAACAAAACAGTGATCCTCTCTAGCCGCCCTATTGCCCCTCGATTGCCTTCGGAGAAATTAAGGATCCTTCGACCGGCTCAACACTTGGCAATGCAATGGATTGGTGGCTCTCTCTTCAACAACGCCTCCCACAACTGCGACATGCAACGCAACATAATCTACGTATGACCCAAAAGCGACTAAAACGACATTACAAACAAAGGACACATACAAATGTAATACAAGGAGGGAGACAAGGCCTGGGTCTGCTATCCAATTAGAAGAAAAGGCCTGAGCGAATCGCTCACCCATAGATGGATTGGACCATGTGTG
This sequence comes from Azolla pinnata, assembly GCA_037176905.1. Classification (NCBI taxonomy): domain Eukaryota; kingdom Viridiplantae; phylum Streptophyta; class Polypodiopsida; order Salviniales; family Salviniaceae; genus Azolla; species Azolla pinnata. The sequence continues at coordinate 49,729 of JBBBWG010026413.1, forward strand.
GTGTATGAAAAGGTTTCGGGACACTGCATACCATCTACAACGATACTCGAATAGACTCCATTATTACAACCCACGTAGTTCGAATGAAACGATGACGTAGGTGAAAAATCATTCCATTACTACAACCCATGTAGTTTGAATGAAACCATATTATGATGACATAGGTGAAATATCAGAACTCGAGATTATTGCTGAATCTTAGGGGGGAGGTATGAGGGAGAACGATCAACAATGGCCTAACTTCCCATCCACCGCCAAGAACAACCCCAACTACCTCCACGCCAAGAAATAGCCACTATGTTTTGCCCCAAACCGAATCAACCTAGACCCATCAATACTTAAAGCCGCCAATGTATCTGTTATTCTTGTGATAATAGAGAAATTGATTATCCGTACTAGCCTCATAAAGCATTTCACAATATTAATACCTAAATAATTAAACACAATCTTATATACAATGGGATTGATAAAGTTCCATCAATTTCAATGAAAACACATTGAAAAGGTAGCAAAACATTCCCGAGCTAATCTATCTATTTTTCTTTCTATTTCTTTCCTTGTTGCCTCATTTTGGAAATTCTCTTAGTGCAAAAAAAGCAAACTATGAAAGGTAATTTTGTCAAAGTTTGTGCGTACCTTAAATGGTCAATGGGATGGGATAATCTACAAGGAGCTTAAAAAAACAGGCAAACTTAAGACTAAGGTTTCATAATACTTGGGATGACCTTGAGGTACATAAGAGTTGTCGTGGAAGCATTAAAATAGAAATTTGATCCCCCATTATTTTTATTCTATTCCCCAAAAGATGGCTGATCATTTGTAACCTTTGTGGTCACTTAAGTGTTAGCTTGTAATTTGTAATTACCCTTTAGATATTTTTTTAATATCAAGTGTAAGTCCTTTATCGAAAAAAAGAAAGAAAAAAACAGTAAAAACACAACATATTTGTGAAAGTTGCGAAATTAACTTCCATATTACCCTACATATTTGTTGAAATACTCTAGAAAGCTCATCAAATAAGAATCCGTTTCTCAAGCTGCAACTATATCACATACCGAAATACCTAAGATAATCAAACAAAAACTTACTTATTGGGATTAGTAAAGTTCTATCAATTTCAATAAAAAGACATTGAAAAGGTAGCAAAACATTCTCGAGTTAATCTATCTGTTTTTATTTTTATTATTCTTTCCTTATTAACTCATTTCGGAAATCATCTTAGTGCAAAGAAAAAGAAAAACGCTAAAAGCGCAAACCCATACTTGTAAAAACTGCCAAATCCACTTCCCTTTTCTCTTACATATTTGTTAAAATTCCCTTTTCTCTTTCATCTATCAAATAAAAATCTGTTTCTCAAGCTCCAACTATACCACATCACAAAATACCTAACATAATGAAACACAATCTTGTATAATGGGATTAGTGAAGTTCTATCAATTTTAATGAAAACTCATTGAAAAGATAACAAAACATTATTCAGTTAATCTATCTATTTTTATTTTTCTTTTCTTTATTGAGTCATTTTGGAAATGTTATTAGTGCTAAAAAAAAAGCAAAGCACCAAAAAACACAAAACATAACCGTGTAAACTACCAAATCAACTTCCCTTTTATCCTATATATATTTGTTGAAATACTCTAGAAAGCTCATCAAAATCAAATAAGAATCTATTTCTCAAGCTCCAACTATACCACATATCGGAATACCTAAGATAATTAAGCACAATCTCATATGATGGGATCGGTGAAGTTCTATCAATTTTAATGAAAACATATTGAAAAAGTAACAAAATATTCTTGAGTTAATCTTTTTTTTTTTCTTTATCCGTACAAAAATTCCTTATTGAGTCATTTTGGAAATCTTATTAGTGCAAAGAAAAACAAAAGCAAAGCACCAAAAAACACAAAACATAACCGTGAAAACTGCCAAATCAACTTCCTATATATAGTTGTTAAAATATTTTAGAAAGCTCGTCAATCAAATAAGAATCTGTTTCTCAAGCTCCAACTATACCACATACCCAAATACCTAAGATAATGAAGCACGATCTCATATGATGGGATCAGTGAATTTCGATCAATTTTAATGAAAACATATTGAAAAAGTAACAAAACATTATCGAGTTAATCTACATATTTTTATTTTTATTTTTCTTTCTCCGTACAAAAACTCCTTATTGAGTCATTTTGGAAATCTTATTAGTGCAGAAAAAGACGAAGCAAAGCACCGAAAAACACAAAACATAGCTGTGAAAACTGCAAAATCAACTGCCCTTCTATCCTATATCTAGAAAGCTCGTCAATCAAATAAGAATCTGTCTCTCAAGCTCCAACTATACCACATACCCGAATACCTAAGATAATCAAGCACAATCTCACATGATCGGACCGGTGAAGTTCTATCAATTTTAACGAGAACATATTGGGAAAGTAACAAACCATTCTCGAGTTAATCTATCCGGTTTTATTTTTATTGTTTATTTCTCTGTACAAAAGCAAAACGCAAAACGCAAAACGCAAAACGCAGAAAAAGAACGGAGCCGCTTCCTGTCTTCGTCTCCGTCTTCGTCTCCGTCTGGTGTTGGGAAGAGGATATGGCGGCAGCAGCGCCGCTTCTGAAGCTCTGCTCTTCTGCGCCAACGGGGGGATGCACAGAAGCTACCCTTCTCCACAGCTTCAGCACCACTAGAATCAACGACATGAGTAGCAGCGCAGGAGTAACAATAGCAGCAGCAGCAGCAGCAACAACAACAATAACAACAACAAGACGGCAGGGGCGGCGGGAGCTTCTCTCCCTCGTATTGCTCGGAGCTGGCGTGCCTGCTCTCCTTCAGATAGATCCCTCTGCTTCTCTTGCCTTGGATGAGGGGGGCCGCCCTGTGTTCCGTGACCTGGATGGCAGTGGTGATGCTGTCAAGGCTCTCGACATCCGGGAAGGTTCTGGAAGATCCCCTCGACCTGGTGACAAGGTTAGTGCATTCTCCCACGCCTCTGGTTGGGGTTAGGCCTACAGAATATGAGGGTGGGTGACTTCACATCGTGAGGAAAATCATGTTTTCAAATGATGTGGTCAGGTCAGAGCATCATGGTTCAAAGGCATTGTTTTCGTAGTGTTATGAAGTTTTCGGTTCGGCTGTTAGAGTTGGGGCTCCAGAATTAGGGTATATTGCTTAGGATTGAATCGACTGGCTTCTGGCGTGTGTTTTGGAGGTTGCTAAAAACAGAGAACCACTCTGATGAACAGCATTTTGGGCATTTAAGGTTTAGTGTTGCAGTGTACAAATTTTGCTTCTGATCCTTACTTATGAGTGTACAGAGTGACCATGGAGATGAGATGAGATGAAAGATATATTTAATGTCTTCTAAAGGCCCACGTAGCAGTAGAATCAATTAAATGATGATAACTTCCAAGGTTTCTAGTATGCGCATATGGATAATTATGTTATCAGAATTCCGTGAAGGATAAAAATGTCAGATACGTTTTTGGGCTAGGATTGGTAATCATAAAAATTTAATCATTCAATGGTGTCCGGTTCATGTAAAATAGTTCAAAATGTAGTGCGCTGTAACATATAATTTTTTATATCGCAAACCAAAGAAAGCAGAGATGAGTGGAAAGCATAATGGCATTCAAACAGTTGGGATGCATGAGTATTGCAGGATGATTAAATCTGTTACAAAGGAGGCATCAGCATTTGTTTGAAGAATGGATATGCTCATAAGTGGACTTGCATTCAACACTAAATGCTCATTATAATGTGAATATGATCATCTCGTGACCAACTATTATGAGGTATCTGAGAAAGCCCTAGAAAATATATGGGACTTTTGTCCTGCATGTCAACATTATCAAGAAACAATGGCATATAAGTTGTAGAATGCCAAGTATCGAGATCCATGATAGAATAATGTAAGTAATGAACAAGCTCAAGTAGAAAACAAATGACATCAAAACCCAGATTAATTGCCCACAAACCATAATCTACTGGGGTGAGGTAGATTTACTCCCTTTTATATCCGTAAATCGTGGGCCTAGTTCTCTATATGGTAACTATGGACCCTAAACTGTGCATGTCGCAGGGAAATATATCAACATGGTTGTATCTAACTTATTTAATCCCTATGAGAGATTTCTCACCAGTGACATGTGTATTAGGAAAAGTGATAAGGCTATAGATTTAATGGGTGACTCTATTTAAATTCGTGATGTGAATGTTTGTGCACAAATGTCTCTCGATATTTTGTTTTCCACTGAATGTGCTGTGAGTGTTTTCCTCAGGTAGAGATTCATTACTACGCACGGCTTGCAGCTAAGCAAGGTTGGCGCTTTGATTCGACATATGATCACAAAGATGGGACAGGTGCCCCAGTTCCATATGTCTTTACGGTTGGATCTGGAACCGTAAGATTAGAAGCACTTTCAGTTGTTTGCATACTATTTCTTGTAAATCGGCAGTTAGGAAACATGATTGCGCAGTTAGGGCACATGATTCTGCAGTTAGGAAACAATAACTAGGTTGCATTTACTAACAAACATGCATCTTGCTATTCTCTAATTCAAACCATAGCAGACCTAACTTATAATCTGTTTTTCTATATAAATTGGCAGTTTTTGGCCCAAAAAACTACGTCTTCTTCACTAGCAAACATGCATTTTGCTATTGTGCTTAGTTCTCAAATTCAAACCATACCAGAGACCTAACTTATAATATGTTTTTCTACATAAATTGGCAATTTTTGGCCAATAAAACTAGGTCGCATATACTAACAAACATGCAGCTTGCTATTATGCTTAGTTCTCAAATTCAAACCATAGCAGGTTGTTGCCAAAAACAATCAATTATAAGCATCCAAACACTCGTCCTTCACCAGAAAACTAGCGCAGTATGTTGCAAATAGATTAAGCCTGATAGGCTGAAAGCTTCAAGCACATCTTGGCCTCGATGTCGATTTTGTTGTGGTGGTTCTTATGATAAAAGTTGAGAGTCCAGCCGTGCCTTTTTCCTTTCCACGGTGTTATCCAGTAGATTGTGATTCTGTGGATGAGCCCTAGAGCCAATTGGATTTAGTACAATGGAAAAAATAGAGATTTTTGGTGATGAATTTTGAAGGTGATTGAAGGGCTAGATTTAGCTGTCCAAACAATGAAGGAAGGTGGTGTTCGGCGTGTTATCATTCCCCCTTCCAAGGGCTACCAAAACACTTCTCAAGGTCCAATTCCTCCTAATGTAAGAAAAAGAGAATATCATCATGGGGGGAGAGTGCATTGGTTCTCTTGAAGTTTGCATATCTGGATTACATGGAGCATTTTACAGTTGGAGAAGAGTGTATAAAGAACTAATGTTAAATGAAAATGCAGATATTTGATAGGCAGAGGCTATTCACAACCATATTCAACCCAACTCGACTCGCTAATGGTGAGGGTTCTACTCTTGGCACCCTTATTTTTGACATCGAATTGTTGGGAGTTCGATCTACCAATGATTAGGGAAGAAACAATGAAGAATTTGTATGTTCCACCTGGTCGTTCACTTTTATAACTACGAAAGTGTTGTATATATTCCCACTGTATTTGTCTTCTGCATGTATTCCAGTTAGTAAAAGAAGCAGATAAAATGTTGGTTCTACATCACTTGTTGCTGTGGGCTTGAGCAACAAATATTCTTGTGAAATATAGGGGGAATTGGAACGTTTGACATCGAATTGTTGAGTGACCATTGTATATATCCAAGAATTCGTTTATCTCAAACCTTTATTTATACTGATCAGAATTTGTATATTTCCAGATGTTTTTTAATGAAAAAACCTGTATTTTCAACCAACGTTTTCGCATGACGAATATTCCAACTGACCTTTATATACAATGGGTTGTACAAATGAGTACTTTCACTATTTCAGCAGCGACTACCCATGGACATTGACACTTTTGAAATTGAACCAGTTGGCAGTATGGCTAATGGGATAATTGAGAGGTCAGTGCAGCAGTTTACCATTTTATCACTTTGTTACTGGATTGTCACCAGTAAATCATGTAAAATCTTCAATGAGTTTGTTGTGCTCTTTACTGACTAAAGGCAACTGATATTGAATTGTCATTGGAAGCTGCACAACCAGAATCACAATAGATTTGTTGATGATCAGAATGAATATACAAAATAGTCACTTGCTCCCATACCCACATGAATCATATTTTGCTTGGCATTACAATGAACAGAAAATATCCAGCAAGTCAGTTATATACACCAAAATCACGTTACAATCATATGTTATATCCAAATTCATCGTTATTTTGCAGCACTAATTTTCAAAGCTGACCTTTTCTAACTTCTGGACTCACCGTGTGCTAAAACAAACATCCACCTCTTGCATACTAGCGGGAATCCTTATCATTTGAGATATAATTGTCATACCAGAAAAATGCATGTACCTTAGAATGCTTTAGGAGAGTATACGTCTGGAGGCCATTCGGAATGTTAATTTTTCCAGAGTCTGAAAGGTTGCATCATGCATCCTCTGCAGCAAAACTTGCATGTCCAAGATTCGCCTTGTCCACTTCTCTAATCAGAATCACTGTCTTTAAAGAGATCATCTTCATGACCAAACCAGCCTCGCTTCTTTGGTCCTGTTTTTTGTTGACTTTCAACTTCACTTGCTTCTTCACTTCCACTTCCACTTCCGCATTCGCTTTCACTCTCATTTTCAGACCAGCTTTGTAGACCATCAACTTCATCATTTCCAGAGGAGGATGTCTCATGTTGATAACGTCGAGATCGATGACCCATTACATTATTTTTGCTATTAAACCCACTCTTACTGTATTCTGTATCAAAATCCTCATCTAATCTCTTGAAATAGTCTTCAGTTCCATGATCGTCAATCCTCTGTCTAGTAGCACCTCCAACCCCACTTAATCCACCTAGAGAAAAACCAAGAAAAGCATGATTTCATTGCAATTGACATGCTATAAGCATATATACATCCTTCAGGACCATCATAAGCCCAGGTTGTATCATGCTCAGAGTGTAAACAAACAAAAAAGCAAATTTAGTGGAGAATGTATATACGTGAAAGTGTCTTTCTAGATTTTGACATATATTCTCGATCACTTTCCATTTCGCTTCCCTCATCCTCAGTTTCACTTCCATCTTCATCCCAGCTAAACTCTGCTCCAAGCTCATCATCAGTGTCAAAGGATCCATCACCCCTACGCGTCTGAAATTTTTGTCCCATCCTATTTCCTTGCCCCAGGCTTTGATTTCTACCTTTATATTTAAAAGGACCAAAAAGGGAGACATGAAATCCAACTAGCCATATGAGTAGAAACATGCATGGCCATTGTGCTGATGTTAAAAGGTTAGATCCAGCAAAAATGTAGAAGACCTGCGAGACCTTGAGTACCTGCATCTCTCTCACGAGAAAATGGATACCTCTCCATGTTCTGCATATTTTCAGCGTTCTGCAAATATCCAGCCGAAAATACCTTTTTCATGTTTATATTATCATCAGATAAAACTCAATAAGACATGATGGAAATTCAACAAGAAAGATCAATACATGAGATGTAGACAGTCAGTTTCTTGATGAGTACATGTGTACATGTAAGAATTAAGTAGAAGTTAAGCCAAGCATCATGGTATTAAGGATCAGAACACTCACAAGAAGAGTTTCCTGCTAACTACTCCAAGAGCAAACTCATCTTGAGAGTTCTTCATCTATACCTCTTCCAGAATGACATAAGAACATCTTCCTTAGTGTTTATAGCATCAAATCTCATGGTGGGAATTCTTTTCATCTCGAATCATTGCTCAACTGATGGTTGTATCACCCCAGCCCAAAGCATAACATCTCAACTGTTTCAAGGATAAGTAGATGATTTCTTACCCGCCCAACCATTTTGAGGTAATTAGATGATCATTTACAATTAAATAGAGATATTCCGATATGGCCAACGATAAAGAAGATAGAAAAAGCTATGTATATAATGTGTTACATAGTAATGCTATACAATGCCTGGGATGAAGGGTTAAGTCTTTGGCTACTCCAGTTTAAATATACCAGTCAGTCACTCGATCTTAGCAATATTCCTATTGCAATCATACCATGACCACTGAGATTACATCAAAAATCAAAGTGAAAGATTCCCCAGCACATCTAGTCAAGCAAATGACTCCCTTTAGGATTGTGAATCCTAAATCTGATCCCATTCATAAACCATGTGTCTGTTGACCTATATAATCCACCTAAAATTAGAATCAGTCTGCGAACATGCCCTTGCTTTGTTGAAATTTGTTTAACAAGACCAGACCTGTGTTTTAATATCATGCAGCCAGCCATGCATATAGTTAGTTTTCTAGTAAGCTGATAACTTTTTGAACAAATCACAGTATACTCATCACTGGCAGATTGAAGCATATGTTAATTTTTTCTTTTCTGTACCTGTTCATCATGGACCACTCATTGTACAGTTCATTTATTGCAGGAGCGTACAAAGGTAGAAATTGGGGTCACTTATTTAGAGCTCCATAGTCTCACAAAAGCTTATATACTATTGAGGAGCATTCTCTTTCCTAGGTGATATGATGGCTTTAAAGCCCATGGCTCTCCCAGGTCGTTCAACAGAGAGCCATTCTTTTCTACGATTTCTTTGTCCATGCAGAGGTGATGTAGCTACTACTAAAGCTCTTCATTGTGTTATTAGAGCTTGAGCCCCGCTCAGTTTGGTACAGAATCACACATATTAACTATATTTTATTTTTATTGTTTGAAGAATATAAGGAACAAAATATAGTTACAAACCTGTAGGTTGAGCTTTGATACAGGGAGCTGCTTGTCCATCCTGCATATATTGACAAATAAAAAGGTCAATGTGCATAACAAGACATATTATGCCTCCTATGTATAAAATCAGTCTCCCGATTCCACACAGATGGCATAGCATTAAACATGCTAATTAGTAGTGGCAACTCCATGTGAATAAAACTATCCATCACTGACTAAGAATTTGTATTTAATTTTGACAAGCAAAAAGCTAACCAACTTCATCTTCTTTCAAACATAGCAAGATTCTCACTGAACTTCCTTCGCCTTAATCGAAGTTTGCAAAGTACTAACCTTCCCTGTGGTTGATTATTCACCTTGTATGCATCCCGGCGAGGGTCTCTCCATACATACTTTTCGGTCTCTTCTGCCACAAACAACGGATTGCGAGACTTTGGTTTTGGTGCTGGCTTTGGATCCCAAACAAGCTTTTCCCACTCATTCCTCAATATTTGATATCTCCTCATGTATGCAGCCCAATATGCCTCTTGGCCCTAGAAATTCCAGATCATGGATATATCAAACTTATAGACAATCTGCTCATTCTCAATGATCCAGAACACCATACAATTTTCCCCCATTTAGAATCCCTATCAATTTTTCATATGAATCTTATTATGCAAACTCTAGAGCATAACAAGAAGGAAGGGCTGGCAATGCAAACCATGTAAATTAAACTCTGATAAAATGTTTATACTTAACTTGGTTTTACTTGGAAAAAATAGAACAACATTTGTTTGCATCGACCAAACAATGAGCTTCAGATGATTTGCATGGACTAAACATGCATCATCTTGTCACGATCATAATCACCGTCGTCATGATCATCAAAGAGTTTTCTAAGTTAGGTTCTAGATACTCAAAGACTTCATCACCACGACCACTATCATCAGGTGCACTGAGGTTATGGTCATCGTTATGACCAGCATGAGGATCACGGAGGTTGGTTTAATACTTACGCTGTACAGATATACACCATCATAAGGAGGAGAAGGAGGACAAGAAGTGGAAATGGAAATGGAATTGGAAATGGAAGAAGCGTTGTAACTTACATGTGTTCTGAACTTGAGGCGGGTCTGGGCGAGGTGCTTGATCCGATCCTTCCGCCGCTTCTTGTTGGAGATGTGCTCATTCTCCAGGGGGGAGAGGATCTGCTTGGGGTCAAACTTCTCTGCTTTGAAGAGCTCGCCATCGACGGCCCACCATTCTTCCTTGTCGGCAGAAGCAGCAGGAGGAGGAGGAGGAGAAGGGAGGGGGGATGGCGACGACGGTCTCCGCGTCCCACTAGCAGTACCACCTCTACCGCCACCCACAGAGCTCACGATCCCCCGAGTCTGCAACAGGAAACGAGAGCACCTTCTCGCCATAGCCGATGATGATCTGAGCATTTCCTGCGACCTGTAGGACAAGGAAGCAGGAACCCTAAAACCCTGAAACCCTAAACCCTAACCCTAAAACCCTAAAATCATTTCTCTCATAAGGCAAAACCCTAAACCCTAAAACCCTAAACCCTAACCCTAAAACCATTTCTCTCATGAGGCAAAACCCTACACCCTAAACCCTAAAAACTATTTTTTGTCATAAGGCATACGTAATTCATTCGGGTCACAGGTTCGAATCTGAAGACTATTCTCGCACCGATTCTCGACGTTTACCGAACATCACGATCTTCGATTTGAACGTAATCTTCAATTTGATCGGATCTGCCATGACAATGATGGTGGTGGTGATGGTGATGATGATGATGATGATGATGATGATGATGATAGCGGTGGCTCATTGTCCGACATTCACTAGACATAATGATCTTCTAGAAAGCCCTTTGTATCCAATCTACGATTATGATGGTGGTGGTGATGATGATGATGATGATGATGAATCATCTGATGTTTACCAGCATAATACCCTTCTAGAAAGTCCGCTGGATCATATCTACGACGATGATGGTGGTGGTGGTGGTGATGATGATGACGGCACTGACAATAATGGTTGATTGGTGATGATGATGATGACTACAGTGACAATAATGGTTGATGGTGATGGCGATTATTAATCAAACTCGTCATGTGAGTAACTAATGTCAAAACAGGGGGGCTTCATCAAGGTCCCTGATCAATTGTAGCTCATGCTCTTTGGCTAGCACCTGTTGAAGAACGCGTTGTCCACAATCGATCTACGTAGCACAACAATAGAACTCCAAAGAAACACACAAATATAGACAAATAGAGCTAGATAGAAAGCTTATATTAATACTAATTGTGATGATCTCCCACATACAATCTCTCTCACGCCTCTCTTAACATTACTAATATATCTAATACTTTAATAGAGAGAAACTATTTTGGTATGAGCCCATCTCTAACCCCCACTCCTAAAATAAGAGGGTATGAAAGCTCTATGTTCTCAATAAAGCAAAAGACTAGAGCTCACGTCAAAATAAGGGGAAATAGGGCACATGAAAGAGAGGAATGGGATGTGGCTCATGGCCCATTCAGTTTCATAATAGTACTGTTGGGATATTAGGGTTTTCGATGACAAAATGTCATGCTAAACATGTTTGATTGAAAAAACTAGCAAATCTTAAGAGCTAGAAATCAACTGCGAAACCGAGCATTCTGCACTCTTTCTTTGATTTGCAACAACTACCAGAGATCCAACAGTAATGATAAGAGAAAAAAAGCTCCCGGGCCGAAAAATCAATCAATATCACCAGCAAAACAATATCACGGTTGATCGATATATGTACACTATCAAAATCGGCAGATTCCCTAGCACAATCCGTATTCCTATTTCCATTGCATTACTAGTTTCTACACTTTTGGCTTCTTAATAACCCCTTTCCTGAGGGAGCCAACATCTGTTGAGCATGCACAATTGTTGCAATAAATATACATACGAGAACTTGCCCCAAATTCAATGACATCCCCGATTCTTAACATTGTAGCAGCATTCTTTGATATCCTGACTCCATTTACAAATGTGCCATGAGTCGACATGTCCAAGAGTTGTACGCATGTCGAAGCTGGGGAAGAATCCTCTCCTTGCTCCGTTGAATAAGTCAAGGAAGCATGCTGTCGAAAAAAACATTTCATTTCATTCATTCTCTTATATTGGCAAAAAACTCACTCGCAACATTTGATGTTCAAAATTCCTTTATTCATTACACAAAACTTCAGACATGCTGTCTGCAAATGAGAAGATTTGAACTCTTTAGGATGATAATAAAAACTATCCTCATTCACTCTCTTACACTTGAGCATCCATAAACCACATGATTCTTTAAGGTTTCTTTGCCAGGTAACTAGTTTAAATGAGCTTGCGCTTTATAGTATTTAAATACTAGCAACTGGAAGATATATATAGATAGATAAAGATAGAGAGATGCTTTTATTTCTTAGAATTAATGATTGTTGTTCACTCTTCATGAATGTCTTCACTGAGTGAATCAGATAAATGAGCTCAAATTATCTATGACTCGTATATGTTTTCGACTGGAACTTCCTCATTGTAACGTAAAACTTCATCTACATGGTTGCGATGAATTCTGGGATACCGTATTCCCTCTTTTCTGAGAAAGCTTGTAACAATATACATAATTTGTTCACATTTGTCACTTTATAGGTAACTTTTTCTGCATTTCCATGCAAAATTTTATAGGTGCTTTTTGTCCAAAACTCTTATGATAAAATAAAAAACAAAGGCAAAATACATACATGTCGGGATATAGAAGCATGATTAAGAATCACATTACAGTCTCTTCCGCACCCAAAAGATATCTCGTTTCCATTAACTGGAATATTGCCAATGCATTGTCCACCCTAAAACAAAACAACCAGAATTTCTGCTTTGATTATTCTCAGTTCCTGATACCGTTTACAGAGCCAACAATAAGAAGATATAACCCACCTTCATGATATCCAGATGCAGTGATTTAGTTTGATCAATCACAGGATCTTCCATGGATTTCAAAATACATGTGTTATGATTCGCTGATACTGAAGAGTAGTTTTCCAATGCAGCTAAAAAGCCCGGGTTTGGATTAACTTTACTTCGCTGCTCCCGCAGGAACCTTCATTACCGAAAGGAGAATATTTCAAGTGATTAGACACAAGAATAAGCCACACACTCAACAGCAATATTATGCATCTAAACAAATTTCCACATATGATGCTTCATAGGAAAAAAGAGTGTAAATTTTACACATCTCATATTAATCTCATGTCTTTGGTATATGATGGAGAGAAAATTTCAAAGATAGGAAAGAAAGCAAAATGTCCATCCTCTATTTAGAATAGCTCTTATTGATGACATAGAACACTCCAGAGTCACTGATGTTTTAGCCACATCAACTAAAATTACAAACCCACTGCAAGGATTTTCAGTCCTGATTATCAATAATTATGACGGTGTCATGGGGTCATAGGTTGTACAGCTCCAAATATACATGTCAAGGTGGAACCCACTAGGGTCTTAAACTGGGAGATGGGTAGGTTGAAAAGTAATTAATCTTTTGAAAATAATAAGAGTCTAATTAGGAAAGATCTTTACAATCATGTTCCCAACTCAAAAGAACATGTAAATATTCTAGAGAGTATTGGAGTTTAGATTGGGAGTATGAGGGGGTTAGAGTTTCGGTTTGAGGGATTAGAGTTTAAATATAAGATAGTAACGATGTGCATATAAGATTTAAAGTTTAAATAAGAGAGGTTGGGTTTAGATTTGATAGATTAAGGTTAGGATGTGAAAGATTAATGTTAAGGATATGAGATTTAGGCTTTATCTTTTGAGCCCTCTCCCCTCTGCTCAATGCCAAGCACTCGTTATATAGAAAGTGGACTGGGTCGCCACAGAAAAAAGTAAGGGAAAAAAACAATGTATGAAGTCAAAAATGTATTAACAATCATACAGTTGTTTCCATGCACTCTATTTTACAACATTCAAAGATTAAACATTAGCTGCTTCTGAAATGCAACACAATCTGAATTGCACTGTAATTAGCCCGAAACCATTTGCAATATACATGCCATACCATACGCAGTCTCTAGACAGGCTGGTAAAGAAAGTTCCGTACGGCTTCTCAAGAAGGCTTAAACTACAAGGTGGTAAAGAATTCTTTGAATGCAGGTACAGTATGACATGAATCCAAAAAATCTAGCAACCAGAACCAGGAAAGGAGCTCAAGTTGCAGAACTTTTACTTACTTCAATGCATCTTCAGCACACCAGTGCTTAACACGCATCAGATATGCAGCACATAATGTGGTTGATCTACTGACTCCAGCACCACAGTGAATCAACACTCTTCTTCCCTCGCTTTTTGCTTTCTCTATGATCTCATATGTGGGCTCAAAGTACTGTCTGATGTCTGCAGATGAAGAATCTGAAAGCCCCATGTCCATGCCATAATTATTAGCATTGGGGAAGGAACTGGGTATATGCTACACCTAGAGATCCTAAAACTTCGTGATCTTCCAAAATATACAGGGCTAGCCTTCACCATTCAATTACCGAAGCACCACATTGCTCCCAACTAATCATATTCAGATGATGATTGAAAAAAGATCCACAGCAGATGAACTTCCATACCTAGATTCCTTCAAAGTAGTATTTCTAGAACATTTTCTGATGTTGCAGCAGAAAATGTGGCATATAAGGAGAGATGTTGAAAGAATATGCTTGATGCAATAAGCAGATACCTTCTAATTCGTAGAATGTATGTACAAAAGGCTTTGGCAGCTGCAATGGTTCTGTATGTATAGTTATAACATGAGAGATGTGGAGGTTTTGCAGACAATTTTGATCCGTGACATGAGCTAAATCACCTAGATACAGTAGACCTGGAACCACCTGCAGTAAATTTGGCTTTCTAAATGATTGAAACCACAACCATTAAACATCTGAATGATCGAAACCACAACCATTGGAAAGAGAGCAGAGGCACAAAATTTGTGGGGTAGGTTACCTCAGTCGGATGGTTCTTAATTTCATATGCTTTTACTGATTTTGTGATAAGAAATGGGTATTCTCGAGCGAATACTGTGTATGCATCTTCTGTCTCACCTGATGAAAAGGTAGAAAAGCAGATGGCATATAAGAAAATCACTTCACAGCCAAAAAATATCATACAATGACCGTATCAACGATTGCATCTTGAAATGCGGACTTGCCTATGGGAAACAACCAATCAGAATACATGTCCCTAAATCAGTTGAGAATGTTGTTGGGGATATGCACTGAGACAGTTTAAGAAATAAAATGACCTAAAACTACAGCATTTGAAAGATATCTAGCATAAGCCAATCCAAGATTGGGAGAGTTCTGGCCAATTTTGGTGATAAATTAGTTAGTAATCAGAAACTCTATAGGCATTCAAGTTTTTTTGTGCCATGAATTGGCAATGCCATAAAACCATACAGATATGGCTTGGAATGTAGAGTGACTCACACTTTCGACACTGTTTGACAGGATCTTGCTGTGTTTCGAAATGCAACAGAAACTCGACATCTGAATCAGTAGCAGGTGAGTGTTGGAGCTGGTACTATGCTGCAATTTTTCTTTCTTTCTTTCTTATTTTGTTCTGCAAGCCAACAAGGCTGTGAATGGCATGAAACATCTTTATTCAATTTTTGTTGCACCAAGACCGAAATTAATCACGCTGCGTCTTACCTTCTATCCTCGTCACTTTCCTAGCTTCATCTTCCTTCATCATCTGATGATCACTGTATGGCCATCGCCTACGTATATGATCTGTTCCTCTGTGCATAATTGCTACAGTGACAAAAGCATTGGATTCTACACATTTCAGGATTCATAGACAGAGATCGTCTGCCAGGCTTACATGTCGGCACACCCTAATAACGCATTCCGCTTATGAAACGTTGCCCATACGCACAATCCATTTAGGATTGTACGCCACTCGAAGCCTTACAGCTCTAGCATATCCTCGAGGGGATCCGAAGGTCTTTATCATGTGCTTAGCATCTGATATTCACATCCAAAAATCTTTGCATGTTTGCACGAAAATCTTGAGAGACTCACACCTATTACCGCCTATCTTTTCATGGAACTCGGCTCATGTGTACGATCCATCTACGCTTGTGTTAATCGAAGCCTCACACGATGGGATCATTCGTGGTTTTCTAGCTAATCCTCGAGGGGATTTTTGAGGAGCCAGTATCATGTGTTGGACACAAATGGCATACATATCCTGTGAATATATATATATATATATAGAGAGAGAGAGAGAGAGGGAGGAAGAAGTGTCAGGAATACCGTCATGAGAATCGTCGTTCTCGAGCACATGGAGCGACCGAACTAGCCCTTCTTCTTTCAAGAAGGTGAGGACAGGATGCTGACAGGAAGGCGGTGTTGCTGCTGCCGCTGCCACAACTGATGAAGACGACGACGATGATGAAGGCTTCTTTCTCTTCCGATCCAGGTAGGGGGGAGGGAGAAGGAGAAGGACATGGCGATCCCACCAACAGTTACGGCACCAGACGGGAGGGCCAGCGAGGCAGTGGAGGGGCGAGGAGGAGGAGGAGGAGGCGAGAGCGCGGGCGTGAAGGAGGCGGACGCAGAAGGAGCCGCGGATGTGGCCAGCGGAGAAGGAGGAGGAGGATCGGGCGTCGAGGACCAGAACACGGGGCTCGTCCATGAGCAGGTTGTAGCTCCTCCACGCCATAGCCAAGACCTCGCTCTGTATCTTCTGCTACACTGTGTGCGTATGTATGCGTATGCGTATGCGTAGCGTATGCGTAGCGTATGCGTAGCGTATGCGTAGCGTATGCGTAGCGTATGCGTATGCGTTGCATCCGTCCATACGGTGGATGGGTATGTATGCGCACGTGCATGCACCGATGTATGTCCACGACCCCCACGACGCATGCGCATGCATGTGCTGCATGCGTGGCCATGCATGCGTACGTATGTACGTACGTACGGTGGATGGGTATGGATGCGCATGTGCGTGTACCGTATGTGTACGTATGTGCATGCAGCGTGCGGTGGATGCGTATGTGCACTCGTGCATGTGCTGGTGTACCGTATGTGTACGTATGTGCATGCAGCGTGCGGTGGATGCGTATGTGCATGCGTGCATGTGCTGGATGGATGCGTATGCATGCATTCATGCGGTGGATGGCCATGTGCGTGTACCAATGTATGTCTATGACGCTGTATGTGTATGTATGTATGTATCTGTACGTAGCATCCATGCACTGGACGCATATGTTGGATGCGTACATATGCATGCATGCATGCATGCAGTGGATTTTGTGTATGCGCATGCGCCACTATGTGCGTATGTATGATGTGCGTTGCATGCATGCAGTGGATGCGTTTGTGCATGCATGTGTTGGATGCATATGTATGCATGCATGCGGTGGATGGGTATGTATGTGCGTGTGCGTGTACCAATGTATGTGGTGCATGTGGTTATGCGTATGCATGCATATGGGTGCAATTGGGTACACTCGACCCTCAGATAAGTCTGCACTCATTTAGGTCCACCTTTCAGATAAGTTAGCATTTCATCAAGGCAAAATTCTTGGATCAACATTATGATTACAAAAAACAACCCATAATTTATCAAAGCCATACTTATAACATGATTCTTAAACTAATCCAATCATTTCTTTTTACTACATCAGTTGATATCAAATAATCCAATCTTCAACCACATTATTTTTTGTGGTCCAAAATCATGCAAAGTCATTTGGCAAACTATTTGCCATATGCTCAAAAGTAATATTAGAATTGTCTTCTTCGAAGACTTGTCGGAGAGCTACGATGGTTGCTTTGATTTTAAGCAATTTCTCTAGAGTTATATACTTTGATATTGTGAAAGAACCAAGCTTGAGTTCAAGATCAACAATATCATGCAATAATTCAAGGATCAATATTTTTTCTTTGGACATTGGTTGGACAATTCATCTCCTTAAGAACAACATGATGACAATCTTGTGAATCATTGGTATCTACATTAACACTCTTTGTGATTTCATTTCTAACATCTCCCATGACGGTGTCCCTTCCATTTTCAAAGAGCTTACAATTACAAAACAAACTAACAAGCTCGTTAATGCAATCATTTTCTCCCACTTCAAAAACTTCAACATCAATCATGTTAAATCTAGGAACAATGTTAGCTTTCTTAAAACAATTGAACAATGTTAATTCTTGTTTAATTTCATTCGATGCAATAGAAATGAAATTCGCCGCATCAAACAAATGTGTTGGCCAACCAAATGCCACACCAGCTTCACCTCTGTTCATTTTCTTAGTTACATATTCCAGAGCATTTTTTACTGAATGAAGATTGTCATAATATGATATGATATCTTCAATTAAAAGATATTTATACATCTCTTTCAAAGTTGCAAGTATTCCCATATCCATTGGCCGCTTCCAAGATGTGATATTAGGAGGGAAAAACATTACTCTAATACCATTCCTTTCAAATGCTTCAACATGACCAACAACTTTATCTAAAATCAAAAGCACCCAATGGTTTGTCCAACGACGAACATATGATTCAAATACTTGATCAAATCGTTTGTTAAAATTAAGGACATCAACTCAAACATTTTTACACCGAATAATGTAAAGGCCATATATTTCCACGAATGCATGATGGTTGCTTAGCTTTAACAATCATAGTAAATAGAGATTTTTTCAGTCCCTATGGCATTGCAACAAACAATCAAAGTTACTAGATCCATTTTCTTTTTTTCTAACCACGTACTATTGTAGGATCCTCCGTGAATAAAAGCGTTGTATACCTTGGAACTAATTTGAAAAGTAAGCTTGTTTCATTCATACAAATCAAAAGGTTCATTAGAATAAGTTACATTTAATTCAATTCAATAATTTGCATTTAATCAAAATGAGAAAGTTGTTGTTTGTTTCATCCATGTTATACACAAAATTGGGATCATATAAATTAATTATACATATGCACAACTTTCCCCTTATAATTTTATTGCATATGCATCATGCATTATCACAACCCAATCATCTTTCAACAATGTATTTCTTATATTGAACTTGCTAGATGTATTGTGTACCTCCTTTAGTAGCATAAAGAACTTATAACATACATGTTCTAAAGACCTATGGAATATTTCCTTCCTAGTGCTCGTCGTGACAACATGCCTTGCACATCCAACATCAAATAGATCTAGTTCTATACAACAATCCAACACTTTTGGGTGCATAGGTAGATAGTATAGATCACGACAGGACCTCAAGTCATGTCCAATGTGATGACTATATACAGAAATATGTCTGATTATATAAGATTAGAAAAGGGATTAGGGTTTAGAAGAGAGATTAGGAAAAATGATATTAGCAAAGGGATTAGGGTTTAGAAGAGAGATTAGGAAGAATGAGATTAGCAAATGGATTAGGGTTTAGAAGAGAGAATAGGAAAATGAGATTAGCAAAAAGATTAGGGTTTAGAAGAGAGATTAGGAAAAATGAGATTAGAAAAGGGATTAGGGTTTAGAAGAGAGATTAGGAAATGAGATTAGAAAAAGGATTAGGGTTTAGAAGAGAGATTAGGAAGATTAGGATTAGAAAAGAGATTAGGGTTTAGAAGAGAGATTAGGAAGAATGAGATATAGATTAGGTTTTAATAATCGGGTATTAGGGTTTATGGTAATATCTTCTGAGCCTCCTCCCTTCTCCCCTTCAGCTCCACTCCTTTTATAGACAGTGGAGTAGGTCACCACAGAAAAAAAACAACGAAAGAAAATAGCTTGAAAAAAAAGTAAAAAAAAAGTAAGAAGAAGAGAGAAAAAAAGTATGTTAAAAAAGGCTAAAGGGGGGGGGGGGTCAAACTTTAAACCTCTTCTTTTAAAAGCATTGATCTTACCCACAGTGTCAACTGCTTTTTCTTATATTACTTTCTTCATCGATCTTGATTTATGACAGATTACTTTTTTCTTTGCCTACACACTATGACCCTTCTACTTCATGACATTGTTAAGCTAATTATGATAAGAATTGAGAAAAAGAAAGGAAGAAGGGGGTTGAGCCACTCGACAACCCTTTGGTTGAAAAGTGGGAGATAGATCTAGGCCATCATTGACGTTCCATACCATTGCGGTGGAGAAGATAGTACCTTGGATTGAGTCGAAGAAGACATACATGCTTGGAGCGAGAGCCTTGCCAACTGCCAGAGTCTCCACATACTAACCTAGTGGGGTCCCCTAATGAAGGTAGCTAGCCTTCGTTTATAGACTTAAACCCTAAATTTCCCATCTTTGTCTCCCACCATTGGATTGAATCTTTTGCCTTCATTTCTTAATGAACTATCCGATAAATAGTAGACTATAGTTGACCATGTAGTGTGAACACTACAATGTAGAGTTATCATGCTCGTAACGTATCCAATCATATTCAAACACAAAACCATCCTCTATGGAAAATTTATTCTTATTCTTGATGTAATTTAATTCCCATATATCCATGACCTATTTACTAGATAAAGAACTCTTAGTATGAGCTTACAAGGAGAGTAATAACATAAATATATATGGGCTTTACTATAAAAGACCTAATAATACTTACATGAAACAACCCTTAACTTTTTTAAGATGCTTAGGCTAATTGATGATGAAAAATTAGTCTTTTGAATAGTTGCAAGAGTGTCGTCTTTTTAAAATCATACTCTTAACAATATAGGTAAACCCAGAATATTGGCAAGGTTAGAATTATTCTAGTGCAATTGGACTAGCCTAGGCATTTGCGTTAAATAGTATATTCTGTCCTTAATTGACACACAGTACTTAGCTAAATATAAATAGTATATTTTCTCTTAGCTATTATTCTTTCCATAGTTGACAAACATTAATCAGCTAAGTAATTTGATTAGTTAATATTGATTTTGCCAAAGTAATCAATTTTAGTGAGCTAAACATAACTTTATCAACGGCTATTTTTCCTAAGCTAATAAATATTAATTAGTAAAATATTTCTTGATTTGGTAATATGGAGTTTGCATGATGCTTACCATGAGAAAAGTATCAGCAAAAAGCGTCCCACTCGACGTGATTAATTCATTCAAAAATTGTTTTTCATATGCAATATAGCTTTATTAGCCAATATTTATTTATTTTTCCTAAAAAGATTCGTCGATTAGTGAACAACATAACTAAGTTTATACAAATGAATACTACCTTTAGTGCTAAAAATCTCAGAAAAAACAGTTATAGCCTTTCATGTTATATGTCCATTATATATATCTCACAATCTTTCAAGACATAAAATATAGTTTATTATACCTCATCCCCTTTCTTCGAACACCTCCTCCCTTGTCCATGTAAAACACTCCATGCTCCCATCTCCCACAAAAGAACTCTATTAGCAAGAAGGTAAGAAAAAAACGGAGCACCTTTACCCAAACTTGCTCATCAACTATATAATACCATAACATATGCTCAAGGGTTTTCAAATGTGAACCACATGTTCTGCAACCTTGAAAAACATTTTGACCTCCTAACCAACTACTTGTTGGCAAAGCTCGATGTGCTAATTGCCACATGAAAAATAG
The DNA here is from genome assembly GCA_037176905.1 of Azolla pinnata. Lineage (NCBI taxonomy): Eukaryota > Viridiplantae > Streptophyta > Polypodiopsida > Salviniales > Salviniaceae > Azolla > Azolla pinnata. The sequence goes on from JBBBWG010026413.1 coordinate 71,097, forward strand.
AATTTGTCTTTGTTCCTCAACTTGCGAAGACCACTCCAACAACGTAAACTCAAGAGGATCCCATTCCCAAATATTATATGGGTTGAGAGATCAAAGCCCATAGCTTCTAGGATTCATCTAATGCTCAAAACACATTTGCATAAAGAACAGGTAATATTTCATGTTCTCTTTTTAAATTCTCCATGAATACTCAAAAAGTACCTCAATACTTCACATTTTATTAAAATCCTACAAATTTACAATGTCAATTTA
>JBBBWG010026424.1:0-25000 GCA_037176905.1 Azolla pinnata
TAAACCCTAAACCCTAAACCCTAAACCCTAAACCCTAAACCCTAAACCCTAAACCCTAAACCCTAAACCCTAAACCCAAAACCCTAAACCTCGAGCCGTAAACTCGGAGCCCTAAGTAAAAGAAACCCTAAACCCCAAATTCTGTATCCTCTTGCTTATGACTCGTGCGGCTACCATTATTGCTATCCCTGTGCGAAAGAAGGCGAAGCATGCGCAAGCATACGACAAGGCACATGCACACATGCACACATGCATGCATGCATGCGTCCGTACCGCAGATGCACGCATCCGTACGCTGCATGCATGCGTAACCATTGCGCGCCTGCAGTGCCCATGCGCACGTACCATGCATATGCATGCATGCGCACGTACCATGCATCCGTACGCAGATGCATGCATCCATACATCATCGAAAGCGTATGGTGACGCACGCGTGACGCGCGCACGTGCGAAGCATGCATGACGCAGGCTGGGCACGCGTGGCGTACGTATGACGCATGCACAACGCACGTGTGACGCAAGCTGAGCACGCGTGACGTATGCATGACGCACGTGTGGCGCACGTGTGACGTATGCATGACGCACGTGTGACACACGCGTGACGTATGCATGACGCACGCGTGACGCAAGCTGAGCACGCGAGGCGTACGTATGACGCATGCATAACACACGTGTGAGCACGCGTGACGTATTCATGACGCACGCGTGACGCACGTGTGACGCATGCATGAATGACGTATGTATGTATGTGTGGCCATTATGGGGGGCATTCACGAGGAGAATATTTTTTGCCACGCTCCTTTCTTCTCTTCCCTTTCCCTCTTCTTCTTCTTCGTCTTCTTCGTCTTCTCTTCGCCTTCGTCTTCGCCTTCGTCCTCGTCTTCTGCTTCTGCTGTTCCGATCGATCGCCGCACCGGCGCCATCGCTGACGGCACCCGAGCTTTCGGCCGGCGCCATCGCTGCTGCTTCCCTTTCCTTATCCGAATCTCGCTGCTTTCCGAACGCCATCATCCGTCCACGGCTGCAGCAGTAACACGTCGTCGCCGGGGCCCGCCTCCTAATCCTCCTCCTTCCTGCTTCTCCGTCTCCTTCCTTCTTCCTTTCTCTTTCTTCACCTGTGCTTACCGTTCGTAGGATCACGCCGCCATCGCTTTTTCCACCTCTCCATCCCCCCCCCCCCCGCCCCCCCCCGTATGTTATGCTGGAACACGGAACCCTTCGCTTTGATGCCGCCTACACCGTTCCCAAAGGCTAAGCCTACTTACCCTTCCACACTTTGATTCATCGTCCACAGTGTGTCTGTAAGAAGGGAGATCGCACCTTTGCGCTTCCCTCCCCCCTCCTCCGCCATGATTTCTGATGATCCTCTGCTTTCCCATTGGGGCCTGCACGACCTGCTGGAAGGTTACTCCAGTACGGGCATCGGGAGAACCACTGTGCAGCTCAGTGATCATTCCCGAACCGAGTTCTTCGAGCCTGAACAATCCTACACTGTGCGAGGGTATAGCTCGTTCGAAAATGATGAAGCTATTGCTCATTCACTGCAAGAAGATGAAGGATCTGCGAGGTTTCATGACTGGGGGGAACACTCTTACACAGGTATGCCCTCCTGCTCTATGTACAGCTGCCTGTACTACGCCAAAAGAAAATGGAGATTTTGACATTCTTTCCTTAAAATTCTTGAGGTTGACACTGAGGCATTGGCGCGCTAAGGTTCATAACTTCGAGCTAATTGTGGTCTTTCTGGATGAGATTATGATTATGAGATGCTTGTTATCTACACGGACCGGCTTCAGTTTTTTAGCTCTTTTATTGATGTGATATATAATAACAGACTGGAAATTTATTCTTCTCTTCATACTGATTGCTTCAGAACGGACTGTTTTATGGAATTAACGCCCAAGTTGTCTGTGGCGTATATAAGTGCATATCAGTAGACAGGGAAAATTTTCAAAACTTCTCTTTTTCACAATATGTAATTAACAGATTTAGTTCTAGGGAGTGTAAAAAATTTGAACTTATGGGCTATATGTAATGCTTTCGTATGCAACAGAGAAATTGACAAGCTTCATGTATTCTAAGTACTTAATGTTTGTGGTCTTTGTGGCGTGCGAAGTACTTAATGAAGGAATTTGCAAACTCCTCGTGCTCTATGCGGATTGGTCAATATATTAATTTTAGGAATTACCAAGATCCTCATGCTCCATTTGGACAGTTTGAATACTAAATGGAGAGATTAGGAGCTCCTTTTACTCTACGTAGAGTGATTTAGTACTAAAACGAGGAATTAACAAAAGCTCTTGTGCCTGTGGATCAAATGATCATAGGTTGTGGCATATTGAGTGCTTGAGCTTTACAAATTCAAATAAAGACGGTTCTGTCCTTTCCTTCATATGTGTTTCAGACACATGGGGAGAGAACTATGATGCAGATGCAGCGTCAACATATGAGTATGATTCAGGGCAGGAGTGTGACCATGGTGGAGTGCCGGAGATTTCAGATGATTTTGCACTTTTTGATGGGGAAGTGGGAAGGAGACTGACTAATATGGACTCAATTCCGGTAAGCCGAATGTTTTGTAGTGCATGTCTGGAAAGTTTTGTAACTGTGTATTTATGAAATGATTGTTTTTTGCTGCATAACAGTCTTTATGAACAGATATCTCATCCTTTTGCAGCATGTTCCGAGAATTAATGGAGAAATTCCAACCCTTGATGATGCATCTGCTGCACATCAGAGACTACTGGACAGGTATGAAGTGAATGGGTTCATTCTATTATTTTGAATTAATTTGCACATAGATTTTCGGGTGAAGTGAATGATTTCATTCTACCATTATGAATTGATTTTGAACATAGATTCATCCTACATTGTTACCAACGGCCAAAGATGAACCCTACAGTTTTCATATTATTATGAGTTGATTTGCATATAGATTCATTCTAGATTGTTACTGTCAGCAGAAGATGAAAGCAGCCGTCCGTTTTCATCTCTTACATGATGATGTAAGATCAGATATTAGTTATTGTGACACTCTATAGATTAGCCATCCAACATGGAGAGAGAGACGGGGTTGAGGGCGAGAGAAAGAGAGAGATTACTCTTCTCCCTTCAAACACTTTGTGACGGTAACATATTGAACTTTCAGGCATAAGTCACATGTTTACCTTGGATTGTTGTATCTTGTACTTGGTTAAGTATGTGTTATGAATCTTAAGTACGTCGTACCAAGAAATGAAACGTTGAAACAATGGAAAACAAAAATTTCATCTTGGGCTTTCATCAAGGACTTTGGGATAAATTATCCTATGATATCTGTTATGAGCATCAACTAATGAAATACCTGCGTTGAGCAGTATTATAGAAATTGTACCGTGTTCAATTTGGTATACCTGATTCTCCTGCACATCTATGTAAGGAGGCCCTCCCTCTTTTGCACCTTAGTTCACTGTGAATGTCGCTAATAGAAAACCTTGTGATGCCTAACATAAGGGTGACTATGGACGCCAGTGTGTAATATGTTCAAGATGGTATGAAGATATTTTTGTCATTATTGTTTTCTTAGAAGTTAAAATGTTGTGGAGAGGATGGAGATAAGGAAGATTAATTTGAAGGCTACCCACCTTTGGGATCTCTCTCTGCCATAATTTATCCACCTTTAGTGCTCTTCCGCTTTCTTTCTCTGATTTCTTTTTAACAACAGTTTTTTAAGGACTATGACAACCGTACTTCTTAAGCACAAAATTTCATGTCATAACCCCTATACATAAACCCGCTCTCCTATATCTTAGCCTGGTGCACATTCCAGAAATGGAGAGAAAGACATCATAATGTAAAGGGACTATACGTGAACATGTAATTGTAGAAAAGTTTAGTTTGTAAAAAAGAAATTTGGCACACGCTTTCCAACCATAACTTAGTGTGAATGAACCTTTCAGGAGTTTCTAAAACCATGTCTCATGAGCAGTGTGTGACAGGTAGCACGAACCCCAGCTTGTGTCATGTTTTTATAGAGGCATCTCGTCATAATGGTCCTTACCTTGATTCGTTATCAAGATTGTGTTGGTGTTTGTTTCCTTTATTTTTTGATTGGGGTACATATTGATTAATATATTAATCGTATACACCCAAAAATCTCATGCCACCATATCTAGGATGTGATGACTTCTCCACGTATGGCGTGTTTCAATATTGAGCAAATAGACCATTCATTGTACAGCAGAAAATAGGGCTTGGAGCATAACTTGAACTTGTAGCTATTAGCGATCCCTTGAGAGATCTATCTTATTTTGAGTTTGGCTGAAGATGGATGTTAGCCACTTGGTTCTATTATGATTTAAAGCTGAAACTAGAAAACAGAAACATCTGATACTATTCATTCCTCAATAAATCCAGGTTAAAGCTATATGGATTAAATGAGCTTAAGGTTGATGGTGATGGAAGCTGTCAGGTAAATTTAGATCTAAGTTCAAACATATCTTATTTAGAGAGATGATGAGTTCAGAGTTTTTTCCCCTGTTTTTTGCCTTCATGTTATTTTTCTCTGCTTCCTGTTAGTACTAGCATAAAACAGAGAAGAAAAGAACAAAGCAGAAAAGAAAAGAGCTCTAACATACCTTCCGTTTTTTCACCTCATTATGTTATTCGTTTCAATAAATCTAAAATTTTGTTCCATTTTCATTTTTCCCCCAAAACATTCTTGGGGGATTTTCTTCTGGAAAAAAGCTCACTCTCTATGTCTAGACTTAAGATGTACGCATCTATTGAACACTGATTTAGATTGATATTGTAATGTATGATATTTCTCAGAATACTCCTTCAATCATGCCAGGAGTTATTAATTGTGTAACCTTTAATGGTGATTGCGAGGTTTGCATGTCGAATAAAATTATGCTTCTGTTACTTAAATTTGACTTCTGATTCTTAGACAAACGTACTTGTATCTTATTCATTGAACATATTTTCCAACCCTTTGCTGATGTAATATTATTGTTTATATTTTATTTGGAGATATCAGTTCCGTGCATTCTCTGATCAGCTATATCGGACTCCCATACATCATAAATCTGTCAGAAATGATGTTGTGAACCAGGTTCAATTATCTCTTTCTTTTGTGATAGTTGATGTGTTCTGAGTATGCAATATTGAAGGATCCTGTTCTTTACAGCTTATATCCCATCCTGAGTTTTATGAAGGTTATGTACCAATGAAATACAGCGATTATGTCCACAGAATGTCTAGGTATGTGTGATTTTGTTATCGTACTACTATTTTTCAATGTCAAACTTTGATCAGAATAAAAACCCATTGTTAGGATCTTGTTATTTGGCATTCTCATTAAGTTTCAGTTTGATTTTGCAAGGTCTGGAGAGTGGGGAGATCATGTTACATTGCAGGCAGCTGCTGATTTTGTATGTACATTGCTATGATTAAGGGTTATTTTGTATAATAAAGATGGAAAGTTACCTGGGTGCAAATGAAGTATTTTCATTATTTAGATTTGTCATGGGCTGTCCCGAAGATTAAAAGGTAGCTATGTGCAAATAGAGACTGTGTGGGTTCATTTTGGCCGTCTTTTCCATACTTAGATTTGTCATGGGGATTTCAATAGGGGCTGGAGAAGAGGAGTACAAGACTAGATAACTATACCTAATCAATCAAAACACAAGCGAGATTGATTATTCTTCTCCTGTCCAGTGAACCTCTCTGGCTTGATGTTATTCTAACAAACTAAATGAAACGCAAGCACGATTATTCCTCTCCTGTGAAGCCAATTTCTCGGGCTTCAGGTTTTTCTGGCTAACTAAGTGAATTGCAAGCCAGATTACTCTTCTCTTGCCAAGCCAATTTGTCAGGCTTGAGGTTAATCGATTGTTTAGATGCATAAGTACGCCCAAAGAATGCATCAAAGTCAGAGGCTTCCAGGAGATACCGTAGGTATGGTAATACGTGTAATTTGTGCAAACAGCCAGTACAGAAACGGAGGATGCATTCTCAGGACAGAGAATGACAATATAGAAAGAAGACTAATTTGACATTCCTGAAATATGACCGAGTGTAATGTGTATTTCGTGCGAGTAGCTACTGCACGAATGTTTTCCAAATAGAGAGATTGCTGGTATAGATAAATGGACAGGGGGGCTAGCTTCTTATACTCAATTCATTATTGTATCTCTAGCTTTCATCGGCTTTTGTAAGTGTAGCTCTGTATGAATGAGAGAAGGAACGTGTGTATATAACATTAATAGAGAGTAACCTGTTTTTGGTGGTGCAGTATGGGGTGAGGATCTGTCTTTTAACATCTTTCAAGGATACATGTTTTATCCAGATATTGCCAAGGAGAACAAAGTCCAAAAGAGGTTAGCTAGCTTTGTTTGTTGGCTTTTCTAATCCTCCAAGGTTTATAATCATGTTTCTCATAACGAGATGGTGTTCATTCAGTAATTTTCCTAAGCTTTTGGGCCGAGGTGCACTACAATTCTGTCTATCCAGACGGAGGTAAGGGCTCTGAAATCAAATTCTGGCATTTTTTCGTTGGTTTTGTCTATGAAAGATTCTTATTCAATTCACTAAATCTGCTGCCCAGATATTCCACCATACTTTGCAACCAAAAAAAAAACTGGAGCATGGGGTTATATAAAGAATAAACTCAAATTTTGAGAAGGACCAAACATGGCAAAATAAAGCTTCCCGGTGTTGGATCTTACTGGAAAGTCCTGTCATAATGCCAAAGCTTAATGATTATATCTCATGATTTACTGTGTTCGTTGCGTCTTCAATTGCAATATTCCAATGCAGCATTGCAGTTTCTTATTTGGAACCTGAGAGCTTTGAAGGATTGCACTCAATGAATTTAGGTTACAAGAAGACGATCTATACTTTTGTACACTCCATAGAGATTTATCATTTGTGGACAGAAAACTGGAGAAGGCTATAAGCAAGCTTGCCATGGCAGCAGCCTATATTCGGCCACCTGATAGAAACATTTTGATTAGCCCTTGATAAACCCATAATCAATCACTCAATCAGGCATCCAACTTGCCCGTAAGTAATACATAAGATGCCCATAATTGGCTTTTTCACGCATATTCCACTTGTAAGTAGCTTATAATCAGTAGGTTTAGCGCCTATAGCCAGCCACATGCGACGAAGGCTTAACATCGTGAGCACATACACTTCATTGAGCCTGCGCTATGAACTCTTCTTCATGGGTCATCATATGAAACACCCTGAGAACCATGTATAGCTCAATCTTGAGCATGTGAAAAGATAGGAATGCGCGTGAAAATTAACATTCCCTCTAGTATGTTATAGTTATAGAAGGTCAATAGCTATAGAGGAAAACTGGATCAAGCATATTTAAAGGATCAATGAGAGCCAGACCGATTGAGCTCGAGGAATCTCAAACCTGAGCTAATGGTGAACCAGTTTTGGTGAAATTGGCAGAATCAGTAAGCGCAAGGTTTAACTACTTACTAAAGTGAGCTAATGGTGAGCTTAAAGGTTTAACTACTTACTAAAGTGAGCGCAAGCAGTGTATGATACTCTTTTAATCTCGTAAGCTTGTTTCTACAATACACAAGAGTCTGCGATATATATACATTGTGCGGTGTATCATCAACCTAGCAAGATTTTTAAAAGTGCGGTGTGGCAGCACCATTGAACAATCAAAAGAGGGGGCCTTCTGTGGCTTTTGGCAATGAGAAGGGAGGGAGGTCTGTTCACAGGAGCAGATCTTGGAGCATGTTTAGTGCAAAAGTGACTATAGTCCGATATCGTAGGAATATAGGGGACGGTCGGAGCCCTTTTGGTGGCACACTAGTGGTTCTCGATCAAATCGCGAGGGCTCATATGCAACAATATGGCCCATTCATTGCCCATGGTCTATGAGAAGAGGGAATAACATAGTGGTGAAGAAGAGAAGGTCTGTAACATGGTCTATACATATAACATAAGAGGGGTTTGGATCGCCCACCCCGTACTTATGCTGAATGTACCTCCTGCGATGCTCGAAAAGACGCGAATGCCTTCGTCGGAGAGCCGGCACGGGGAAGGGGAAAAAGAAAAGGAACAAAACAAAAAGGACTCGAAATCATGGCGGCCAGATCGTGTGCCCGAGACAGGGACTCTGATCGGACGGAACACGCTCATCATCCGATCGTGCCCCATCAAATAAAACAAGGATACGATGCCAGACACAAAAAAAAAACATAAAAAGAGAGAGAGAGAGAGAGAGAGAGAGAGAGAGAGAGAGAGAGAGGAATCCTCCTCCCTTAGGGTTTAGGGTTTAGGGTTTAGAGAGAGTTAGGGGAATCCTCCTCCCTTACATTGAGATCAAGCAATTGGCAATTCCAAAATGTGGGATTCAACAACAAATACTTCGACGATGATGGGCACAGGCAATTTGTCGTCCACATCTGCTTCTCCTGGATCATTGTCCCATCGCCTCTCTCTCTCCCTCCTACGCCTCAACTACTTGCAAATTCTTTTCATGCATGGGATGATCCCTATACAAAACTTTCTCGTGAATAAGAAGGGCTCGAACTATCGAGCCATGGTGGCCCTCTTTGTTTTTTTCTTTTTTCTTTTTTTTTACCTCCTTTTCTCCGTGAATCTCCAATACAAAGTTGGATTGTTACACCATTTTCTTCTCTCTTTTCCCCCATGAATATTGCGTACAAGAAAAGGGTTGCATCTCCTGAACAAATTTGGAAGATTACACCATTTTCTCTCTTTTTTTCCATGAATATTGCATACACAAAAAGGCCATTCTGAATTCGTTGTTTTTTTTCCCCCCCTTGAATCTTCAATACTACATTTGGAATACCATCCATTTTTCTCTCTCCCTCTTAATATTACAAACAAGAAATAAAATAATTACCCATTCCGAATTCAGTTTTTTTTTTTATGAATCTTCAATACAAATTTGGAATAGTACCAAGTTTCTCTTTTTTTTTCTTCTCATGAATATTGCATACAAAAACAAATTGAGACATTACCCATTTTTTCTTTATGTTTTCCATGACTCCTGAATACAAAAAAAAATTTTGTTCGTTTTCTTAGCCATTTTGCTTTTGGGGGTTTTCCTTCTCCGTTTTTGCACGAAAACGCCCATTTCGATCTATGTATTGGATTTTCCCTCCATATGCCCGTTTTGATTATTCTTTTTATCTGAGGTTTTTCTGTCAAATGGTTTCAAGAATATTGAACAGGAAAAAATGAAAACAATATCCACTTTGATCTGATTCGTTTTGGATCCTTTCCCTCTTCTTTTCTCATCAATACTATATACAAAAAAATACTTTTACCCATTTCTATTGGTTTTTTTTTGTTTTTCTTTTTTGGGGGGGGGGGGGTTATGAATGAGATATTACCCATTTTAATTATTTGGTGTTGGCGCTTATTCTCTCCATTTTTTCATGACCATCAAATATAAAAAAGTGAAATATTATTACCCATCCTCATTCTCTTCTAGGGTATTTGTTCTCTTTTCTCCATGAATATCGAATGCAAATTTTGTAATAAACATCCATTTTGATTTTTTTTTTCTTTGTTTTGGCATCTGTTGCATGAATATCTAGTAAAAGGAATGAAATGTGCCCATTCGCATTGCACATTTTTGGACAAATTCTTTCCTCTCATTTTTTTTATGTATATCTAATGCAAAACATGAAACAAACATCCATATCGATCTGATGCAAATTGTTGGGATGTTTTTCCTCTTTTTAGACTTCTTCATGAATATGTAAAGCAAGAGATGAAAAAGAAATACCAGTTTCATGATTTTTTTCGCCTCCATTTTCTTTTCATGAATAGATAATGCAAAGAATGGAATATACCCAATAAGGTTGATATTTTTGCGCTTGTTTTCCCCCCCCTTCTTCTCTTCACGAATATGGAATCTAATGAATGAAATAAAGAATTACCCCCGTTTCGAATGTCGGCAAGGAGGGAAGAAGATCCGGATGTGTGATAATACAGCTGGAATAAAGATAAATACCCACTCTATTTGTGGGCGGCACAGTTGAATGCGCGTGATCGTAACGTAACAGCACGCCCCATTGACCGCCCGCCCGCATTAAGCGATCCCATCTGCAATTGTTTAATCACAACATTTGCCCCGACACACGCACCAGAAAAAGCCAACGGAATTTCTCGATCGATGCTACAAGCAAAGCTTCATCGATCGATCGATCGATCGATCGATGGATTGGATGGATGAGTTAGAGGTTATGCCCAACATTGGAATCGGATTTATTTACAAAGCTCACCATTGAAAGCTATTCTATTGAGTTCTTCAAATCAAAAGCCATAATGGAGGCTGGTGGTGTATCTTACATATCCAGAAAAGAAAGGAACCAGGAAAAAAAAAAAAAGGAGAGCGAGAGGGAGAGGGAGAAGAAGAAAAGAGGTAATTTTGCTGGAGCTGAATGGGCTCTATTTCTATGATTTCAATCAGATTTGGCGATTGTGTCTATAACGGGAAAGGGAACATATCTTGTTTGCCATTCTTTTCCTGTGTCTTTTCTTTTCTTTTCTTAATTCATCAAGCTTACAATAAGCCTTTCCTTTCTTTTTTCTCTTTTCTTTTTTCAACAGACAGGATCTCTTCTCTACAGATATCTATCTATCTAGCTATTTATCTATCTATCTAGCTATTTATCTATCTATCTATATGGCTTTGGCTTCACGAGCTAGCAACAATCCGAGTACCAGAATTTATATTAACGAAAAACGGAAGCTTGTCAGAGCAACAGCAAAAAAAGGAAAGAAAGAAAGAGCTACAATGTGTTGTACACTTACAAATATATCCCCTCGTGCCAATTCAATCGCATCGAGATGAGCACCGAAGCATCTGAGAGGTTCGCCACTCCCAAAGCATCAAACAGCATCGGAGTCTGTCGAACTTCGAATCCCAAAGCCTGCACTTAATCTGTATATGTTATCCTTGAACAGTTGAACAGCGGGCGGACTAGACAAGAAACGGCTTCCAAATATTGTTACGCCTTCCTCATACTCATTCGTCAACAAAACTCTCCTTCTCTATTCAGAAGCACCACATCTATAGTTCAGCACAGACATGCATTTAGACCGTATGGTATGCATATGCACGAGATTTGACATGCATCATGGTCAAGCCAACTCATCCATAATGGCCAAATGTTGTCTTGATTATTGGGTTAGGGCCAGTTGAATGAGGCTCGGAACTTGGGCCTTAAAAAAGACTCGAAGCATGTACAAATCACGAAGCAGAGGAGTGTTCACTTACCATGGTTCTCTATACGAGGATGGGTAAGGCAACATGCTGGAAATCAAGCAAGACAGTACATGACCTTATTACAGCATGCTGTTCATAAATGGGTTATGCACAACTCATGGCCATACCTGATTATGTCTGTTTTTGGTGATGGCCCAAACACATGGTGGTGATTCCTCTGTGCTCACGAGTCAGTCAATGGTTTCTTCACTAGCCTTAAAAAACACGCAGATTAGCAAGTGATAGTGCTATTCAGAAAAGATCGACATTTCCATTCACTAGAAGCTTTCTCCCGCTGTCTGCAGGTCCAAAAGTTTTTGAAATACTAATGACCCTGACACAGGGCCCTTGCTTGCTTACAATGTATTCTATTTTCCTTTCAGGATCATTAAGCCTTGATACACACTTAAAAGCAAAAGGGAGGGGGGGGGCGGGGGTGTTACCTGTCAAGCAGAGGAGGGTAATTCTTTTAGAAAAGGGAAGCGCATCTTCTTTAAAAACTCTCCATTTGGAGAGAGCAAGTACTTTGAGCTGCCAATTCCCATGAATTCTGAGTGCTGCTGTTTTTCCATTGATTTAAATAAGGGAGCAAACTAGCATATGCACTGTGCATAGCTTAAATAGATCTTCATACCATCGATCGAATTGATGACATGGCTACTATCCTTGCTCCCTCCGTCCATTCCGTTCATCCATTACCAACCAGCATGCTGTACAAATAGCTTTTCTTTTAATCGACACTAACAACAGCGCATCGAAAATCCCTGTTGCAGAATAGTGTGCATAGCTTAAACCTTTCTTTTCTCCACAGCAAATCTACAGGGCTAGATGTGATACAAGTTCTTGTCGCTGTCAACTAGCCACAAAAACAAAAAACAAGAAAAGAAAAAGGGAAACCCAGTGCCATTTCGCATTTTAAGACTGTTTTATAACTATCGGCTATTGGGCGGGTTCTACTGGCATGAATACTTTTGAAAATCCAACAGTTATATACATAGAGAGCGGATAGGAAGGGTTTATAAACAATGGAGAAGGATTACTAGAAGAAGCAGGAGGAAGGGGAGAAGAAGAGGGAGGAGGAGTGGAACGGAGTTTGATAATGCACCATGACGAATCTAAAGACACACAAGACCAGAAAGAATGGAAGCATCACCAAGGATACTGAGCTTGTCTACTCTGCCTCTGCCTTCTCCTTCTTCATCATTTTCCAGTATGCAGATATAAAAGATCTAGTCTTGATGAGCTTAGGCTTCATCGGGAGCGTCGGAGATGGCATTGCAGTGCCCACCATGATGCTGATCATGACCGGCGTCTTTGATGCCTTTGGCCATGCATCCACCCACAGCTCGACCAGTCATACAATGCTGATGAACCAAATAAACAAGGTTATCATCTTAACTTCCATCCTCGGTGATCTCACCTCCATTATATTGTTGTGAAGTACCTAATCAGGAAGAAATTAGGGCTAACCTCTAGATACACATGCCTACAATGGAAGCTAACAGACTTACAATAATAATTGTGGTTAACGATCAAATCAAAACATAATATTATGCCTAGCTACATGATCATCAACTATAGAAAATTGCACAATGTTCAATGCAATTGGACTCTCATTCATTTCCTAAATTCGGCCTTTTCTTGGATGCAGTATGTGATCTATTTCATTTATGCCGGCTTTGCAGCGGGGATTTCATGCTTCCTTGGTAAACTATCAACCCTGCATAATTAGCATACTAATAACTCTATCGCAATAACCAATAAGCCTGACAAGCAGTTAGTTACACATTAAGATGCCTAAACTGCTGTTGATTAAGACAGATTATAACGACCCAAAATTCCATAGCAAGGAAGAGCATTTACCCAGTGATAGTTAGGTGACGACTATCCATGAACATCGTTGAGGCTGCTCACTGCATGGGAAAATGTTTCTAAACTTCTTGGGGTTTAATTATTTGATGCCCACAGGCAGTTACATGCATGGTTAGATTATCCACAGCCTCATCCACAAGAGCCCATAATGCCAAACTCTGTAAGGAAACATATAGTAATTAATTCAAGTCTGCAACGAGCAGAAAATTTGTGAAATCTCGTAGATACATGTGTATATGCCATGAATTCATGCATGTGTGTGTACAGACATACATATAAAAAAGACTTCTAGCTTATGCATCAAAATCTTAGTTGGAAACATGTTTTGAGTTTAAGTCTGGACAATTATCAGAGGCAGCATCATGGATCAAAACTGCCGAAAGGCAAGCTTCTCGCCTCCGATGCCTCTACTTGAAAGCCATCCTGAGGCAAGACCTGAGCTTCTTTGACATGCAATCTAACACCGCTGAGATCATTGACAGCATCGGCACAGACTCGCAAATGATTCAGGAGGTTATTGCTGAGAAGGTAATATTTCTCATTTCTTGCAGCTTATAATCTATACAGCTAAACTGAGAAATACTTTTTCTTTACTAGTTATTCAGGCACTAATGCAGCTCAACTGCGAATCTTAACAATAAACTAGCATGGGATAACTGAGGATGAGTGAACACCTCTTAGAATCAGTAATCATCTAGATAGAGAGTAAATGATAGCAGTCCACCAATTTTACTATATGCTGAGATACTGTACACATGAACTTACAGGTTCCTCATTTCATCGTGAACCTGTCAAACTTCATAGCAAGCTATACAGTGGGAATCTACATGGCATGGCAGCTCAGCATCACAGCACTTGCTTTTCTACCACTGCTAGTGCTTCCCGGGATTCTATATGGGAGAATCTTGGCAGAGGCAGTCAAGAAGATGAGAGAAGAGTACATGAAGGCAGGAGTGGTAGCAGAGATGGCCATATCCTCTATCCGAACCATCTACTCATTTGTGGGAGAAGAGAGGACACTGGAGCTCTTTTCCAAAGCCTTGGAAACAACTGTCAAGCTCGGACTGAAGCAAGGATTGGCCAAGGGACTCACAGTAGGAAGCAATGGTGTTGTGTTTGCCATCTGGGGTTTCATGGCATGGTATGGAAACAAGCTTATTCTCAATCATGGCCTTAACGGCGGTAACGTCATAGCAACCGGCCTCGCTTCTATCACCGGAGGCCTGTAAGACAACTAAACCTTCAATTCTTCATTACCTGCAATCTGTTACCAACAGTCCTATTAGCTAATCTTGGCCCTTGCATTTATTTACATATTATATATACTTCACTTGAACAAGATAGTTTACGAGCAGCTGATGGCGGATGAATGTGATTCACGCTAAGCTTGTTCTTCTGATAATCCTGAGAAATTCGTTTGATTGCCTGAATTGAGGATAATTGAGACCCGTAGCTGCATTTAGAGTAATCATCAGTGAGAGGTTCCCCATCAATTCTGTTTACTGGCTCTTGTGTCAAGCATGCCTAAATTTCCTGCTGGTGGCTTCATTATGGTAGCTCGCTGGGAAACTGTCTTCCAAATTTGAAGTACTTTCTGGAGGCAAGCCTGGCTGGAGCAAGGATTGTAGAAATGATCAACCGAGAGCCTGCCATAGACCAGGAGCCCTGTATTAAGAAGAAGCGGGGCAAGATACTAGACACTGTAGTAGGCAACTTGGAGCTCAAGAATGTGAGGTTTACATACCCGGCACGGCCTGACACCATGATCTTCAATGGCTTCTCTCTGAGTATCGAGGCAGGGAAAACAACAGCCCTTGTGGGTGGAAGTGGATGTGGGAAATCCACCATCATTGCCCTGCTGGAGAGATTCTACGACCCACTGGATGGTGAGATCCTCTTTGATGGAACCAACGTGAAGCATTTGCATCTCCCTTGGCTTCGAGCACAGATCGGCCTCGTCAGTCAAGAACCTGCCCTCTTTGCCACCACCATCAAGCATAACATCCTCCTGGGCAAACAAGGAGCCAATATGGAGGAAATTATTGAAGCCGCCAAAAAATCGAATGCCCATAGTTTCATCTCCCAACTTCCTGAAGCTTATGAGACCCAGGTATGGACGCCACCCAATAACAATCTAGCCACATTTTACCACAGAAAATTTCCAAATCTCTGAAACCTTAGGTACTATCACCATGTACTTCTTGCTGTATGCAATGCATGGCATATTAAGCTAGGTGCAAGTTGGAAGGCAGGGAGCTGATCTCCCCCCTCATCATACCTAGATAGTGATATGAGCCTTCAGCCTCTGAAACTACGAAAGATAATAATGCTGCAATATTGTGATAAACATGCAGCAGAAAAGTTGATGCCTTTCCACCATTTAGACTGTCACACACACACACACACACAGAGGAATATAGCCTTGCCATTCACTTCCTGTCTTGAGAACTTTTCTTCTGTAGCTAAATAACAGTTATAATTAACATAGGTTGGCGAACATGGCGTACAACTGTCTGGAGGACAGAAACAACGCATAGCCATTGCCCGTGCCCTGCTCATCGATCCTCCAATTTTGCTGCTGGACGAGGCCACTAGTGCCCTTGATGCAGAATCCGAGAACGTCGTCCAAGATGCACTCAATCAGGCAGCGCTCGGCCGAACCACTCTCGTCATTTCCCACCGCCTATCCACGATCCAAAATGCTGACCTTATTGCAGTCATGCAGAAGGGTCAAGTGATCGAAACAGGGCAGCACGAGGACCTTCTGCAGAGAGATGGTTCCGCTTACGCCGAACTTATCCATGCCAGTAGCACTGAAGGCATTATTAGTCGTGGGCAGAAGGAAGAAAACGGCTCCCATCTCCAAGAAAGCCAGCAGTTTATGAGCGATGCACAGGTCGTCAATGAATTTGATCCAAGGCCCCCCAAAAACATAGTAATGGTAAGGCAGACTAGCAACTCGAGCTGTATTAGCCGCAGTTCAAGCTTTAATGGATGCCACCCACCGGAGTTACAGTTGAAGGAAGAGATGCATAATTCATCTTCACCTCCCTCTTTCAGGAGACTTGTATTACTGAATAAACCCGAATGGCGCCAAGCTCTGATAGGCACTGCTGGAGCAGCTTGCTTTGGTGTTATACAACCTCTTTATGCTTTCACAATTGGTGGCATGATTGTTGCTTTCTACATGACGGATCACACAGAGCGCGCTCGCTACATTAGGAACTACTCTCTCAGTTTTGTGGCTTTGGCTGTAGCTTCCTTTATCACAAATGCCATCCAGCACTACAACTTTGCAGTGGTAGGAGAAAAACTCACAAAGCGGGTGAGAGAACGAATGCTGATGAACATCTTGCAGTTTGAAGTCGCATGGTTTGATGCCCCGGAAAACAACAGCAGTGCCATCTGCACCCGCCTTGCATCAGCGGCAAACTCTGTGAAATCACTGGTGGGTGATAGATGGTCCCTCATAATAACTACCTTTGTGTCAATCATTGCTGCTACAAGCTTTGGCCTCGCCATAGCCTGGCGTCTTGCTCTTGTCATCATGGCATGCCAGCCCCTTGTCATCCTCTGTTTTTACTGCCGCCGTGTACTTATCAAGACAATATCCAAACAGGCCCTCTGCATGCAGCAAGATTCAAGCAAATTGGCAGCCGAAGCAGTGGTGCACCATCGCACCATCGCCGCATTCTGTGCCCAGCCTACCATTCTTAAGCTTTATGCAAATCTGCAGCAAAAATCATCCCAAGCATCTACCCGGCAAGCCCTTATTGGTGGGCTGGGATTAGGAAGTGCTCAACTCATCTCTTTTTTCTCGCTGGCACTGGACTATTGGTATGGTGCCCATCTTGTAAGTGAAGGTCTGATCTCATCTGGTGAGATGTTCAAGACCTTCTTCATCCTTGTCAGCACTGGAAGAGTGATCGCCGAATCAGGGAGCATGACATCCGATATAGCTAAAGGTGCAGCTGCAGTGGGCTCTGTCTTCGAAATTCTTGATCGAATCAGCAATATCATCCCCGACAATCCTGAGGGAGAGAAACCACAGCATTTGAATGGTGATGTTGAGCTCCGCCACATAGACTTTGCGTACCCACAGCGGCCCAAGATTCTGGTATTCCAGGACTTCAACCTGCATATTCATGCAGGACAAAGCATGGCACTTGTCGGTCAGAGTGGCTCTGGAAAATCCACCGTCATCAGCCTTATTGAGAGATTTTATGATCCTATCAGAGGGAAGGTGAAGATTGACGGAAAGGATATCCGCCAGTTCCACCTTCGCACGTTGAGGAAGCACATTGCTCTGGTGAGCCAGGAGCCAACTCTGTTTGAAGGAAGCATCCGAGAAAACATTCTTTACAACAATGGTGACGCTTCAGAAGAGGAGATTGTGAAGGCAGCCGAAGCAGCCAATGCACACAACTTCATCAGGTATTTCATCAACCGAGTTCCTACACATGCACATAATTGTTTTCGCATTTTCGTAGTATGATTACCACAAGATTAAGACCTAGCATAATGCATGCCTCTGTAGACCAGAGCTGATTAAGAACCACGGCCAATTAGGACCTACCATTATGCCTCTATAGTTCACTGCTGATTAGGATGCTCCTGTAAACCACAGGACTGACATTATGCCTCTGTAGGCCACAGCTAATTTGGATTCCTCTGTAGTACACAGATGATTAGGACGCCTCAGTAGACCACAGCCAATTAGAACCTAGCATTACGCCTGTGACTCAGGTTTCTGTTTTCATCATATTGAACTTTAGAAAACTTGAGGCCTTCACCGGTGTAGAATTTGTAAACCTCTTGTGTCAGGGAGGACTAACTCTATTTGTTGGTATGGACACAGTGCATTGCAGAATGGATATGAAACCAATGTGGGGGAGAGGGGACTGCAATTGTCTGGGGGCCAAAAGCAAAGGATAGCCATAGCTCGAGCAATTCTAAAGAAACCTGCAATTTTGCTCCTGGATGAGGCGACAAGCGCGCTGGATGTGAAGTCTGAGAAAGTTGTACAAGAGGCACTGGAGCAGATGATGGTGGGGAGGACAACAGTCGTGGTAGCACATAGGCTCTCCACCATCCTCAATTGTCACACGATCGCTGTCCTGCAGAAGGGCACCATTGTAGAGTCCGGTACCCATGCAGAGCTTATCAGCAGAGGAGATGTGGGTGCCTACTTTAACCTTGTCAAGCTTCAACAGCACCGCTCAAACGTCTCTTCTCTTTCTCCTGATTCCCTTCCTAGTGTAGTGCATGTATCCTCTAACCTCTAGGGAATTGATGCCATATTTGCATCACAAATTTAGCTATGATCAAATGACATAACCAGATGTTAATTTACATTGCCTCCACCTAACTAGAACGGCCATCAAACTGTAAAAGGAGACAAATACCCTTAAGAGGCTGTATGTGCCGAATTTTAACTTCACCTCTAGGGAAGCATTATCAGAACACTTTTAATCCTATGAAATTACCAATTCAAGATCTTACCAAAAACAATCTTGCCAGTTTAGTTGAGTATCGCTGCTGAGACTCGACGTAATCTTCCCCAAAAATCTATGATATTTTCTCTGCCAAATGCCTGCATCGATTGAAACACCATCTCCATTCTTCTCTAGGGATCACTGCTTCCAGGGCATTACTCTTCATGCTTGCAAGAGTTTAAGCAAGCATTGATTTAACGGAAATGGTTGAGGTTATTACAACCAAAATGATGTGCAATATGATCAGTAATCTCAGAACAATCAACTCAATACCGAATGACGCCTTGATAACATTAATTTTAGTTCGCACTTTAGGAATCCAGAGCTTTAGCGTATCGACCAGAAATCAGAAAGAGTAAAATCTTTCACAGAGACACTCCAAACATGCTCACCTGAAAACTGAACTTTTGTCCACACATCTTTGGCCATCTGCATTTCACTTTGCAAATAGCTTGAGTGAGAGGACCAAATGAAAGTATAAAAGAAACACATTTTGCATTCAAAGAATGAACCGATGTAAGAGCTCAGATATTGTCATTTTCAATCTGAACCAAGAGAGATAATGTCTTTTGAAGCCAATCAATTTTTCACCTTACAAGAAGAACATGGACGAGCATTTGTATATATATAAACCTGCTTATACATTAGCTCCATTATTACTTAGTTCCATTATTTTACCTTTGATTACAAAGAAGGTGGTTTTGTACTTGTACTTCATGATACTAGCTTTTATGTTTCTTCAAATCTTGATAAGTACTGCAAATCTCTTAAATTTTGATAAGGTAAAGAAAATTCCATCTAATCTGTGTGGAATGTATTAAAGATGGTAGATCAAGTTTTTTCACTAAATCGCCCAGAAAATGTGTTATCTCATAAACAACTAGAAGTCTCCATAAGAGATTGCAAATGAAAATTAGATCTTGTGCGATATATAAAAGACTGAAAGATGAAACCTCCTAAACAAAGAATGTAACAGGATGCAATTACTTGAATGCTTATCGTCATCATGTGACTGCATTTCCAAGTGATGTATCTTGAGTAAACAGCTTCAGCTGGAAGGTTTTCTATGATTGGATTGTGGAATCAACTACTGTTGACCTTCATGGTTAGAAAATAGAATTGTCAATTTCAAGTTTCTTCCCACTCCAAGAGCCTGAGTTTGGCATTATATAGAGTTCATGAAAAAAGTAAGATCATATTGCACTCAGAATGATTCGTTGATGTTCTGAGGGGCATAATTAATATCCTACACTATAAGTTCCAGCACCACATTCTACATCATGCACCTTTTCCTTGGTGGCGTTGATTGCACACAAATATCATCTTCTTCTTCATCATCATCTTCCTCAGAGTCTGCACTCAACCAGTTTCCTTGATTTCTTGCAAGTCTAGTGTTTTGACTGATTGGTATGTTGGAATGGTGCTCAACTGTAAACAGATATCAGTTGTCAGTAAAACGAGAAAGTGAGAAAAGAAAGCTTTCAGAAAGAATGGAGCTAACCTGGCACTTCGCGTGCTTCTGTCACTCGGGGTAAATCTCCCCTAATCAAACCAGGTGATACTGATAAAACACTGGGATATCGTTTAGGATAACACATTCATCACATATACCTATGATGCCATATTTGTATCCATTTCCAAAAATGCATGGTATAAATGACTATGTGCTTACAAGATATACAGTGTGCAAGCTATAACGGTGTTGTACAACTTAATTACAGAATCAATTCAATATAGTACAGGATACTGGTTAATATTTCTCCCTGGCCATGTGGTATGAATGGCATTCATCTGATTTGGTTGCAAGCCAACCAGGGTTTCCTCACTAGCATTGTCAATGTTTTGCATGTAGTGAGGGCCTCTAGCAGCATCCCTATTATCCCAACTTTTTGTTGCGCTTCCTGACCATGAACAAGTTCAATACATACACAGGTTAATTTGGGGAAATCTTCAGGTAGAGTATTTAACCTTATCTTGAAACCCTAGAGAAATGCACATTCTTCCAGTAAATTTCGTTTGGTTAATACCAGAAATTTCAGACCATACTTTAGTATGATCTGACTGTTCACCCGTGGACTTGGTTGAAAGTATTGGAACACGTTGGGAATTCTGAGCGACAGTCCTGCATTCTAGAGAATTATGTAGAGCTGTGTCCTTCACCTTTGACAGCATGTTCTGATTCACAGCGACTTGTGATGGTGCAATTTCACTACTTTCTTCTTCTCCCAATTGAGAGCCAAGCATTGTTGCCAGCACGAGGGTGGCATCAAAATCTGCATGCTCTGAATCATCCAAGCCAAATCTTGGTGCAAGAAGGATTGGGCTGGAAAAGAGCCAGCCAGCAATGTTAAGCCCCTTCATTCAGTTCTTAGTCAGCACAAACCATCCTGAAACGGAAAGGGATGCGGCATTTATAACATGCTTCCATACTTGCCAGCCCTTTCGAAATACAGGTGTATATCTGCTTCACATGCTTCACAGAATGCAAGGAATGCCTGGGAAAGTAAGGTAATCCATTAGCAAACCAAACCTTTTGACTAATTATCATGTTCATGGCTACATGCTTGCACATGTTGTATACCTTAACCTCCCTGAGGCTAAATGTCACATCAACAGCAACACCTTTATGTACATACTCTTGCAGCTCCTCAGCAGGATCTATCCAAAGTTGGGTATGTAATGTTGGATCATTGCTTTCTGCTTATCATTTTACAGCATTTATAGAACTGTAAAAACGAAATCTTATCATGAGAACCTAATCTGCTTTAGATGTATAAAATATGTACCTTTTGTAGGATCAATATAGCTCCTCAGCTCAATTGCTTTTCCTTCTGAGGAGCTTCTCATGCCAAATGAAGATAATGGTGATGGTTCTGTGGCAATTAGAGTAATTTCCTGAAGTGATGACTGAAAATTCGCAAGCAAGCGGTTCAGATCACTTGGCTTAACAACAAGCTGGCTAGAAAAGCTTTTACGGTCCAAAGCAACATGATGCATGTCAGGATCACTAGTGCAGGTTATCCAGTATGTTTTCCTGATGCCTAGAACCAAGGCAATAACTTGAATAAGCCAATACCATAACCATGCTGTTAACCTGGGGCCATTGTTTGAAACAGTTGACATACCATGTAAACATTCCAAAGTCCATTGCAATTTGGTGGCTGCCATATCAGGTAGAATAATTGTTACTCGTTCCATAGTGCTAGGTGCCATTCTAAAAACAGTGCAAACAGCCTTCAAGTTCCACATAACAGCGAATGAGGGCATCATCATAGATAATAAAATGCATGATCCAAAGGCAGACAACCAATTATGCACCTTTAAAAGAACACAGCACTGTGCAACTGGAACATGCAAGCGGTATGCATCAAAAAACTGAGCTTTGAATGGTATTGCCAAGAATGCTGTGCGAGCTGCATTCAGAGTCCGCACTGTGAGCTGTTCATGAAGAGCTTCAGTAAGTTAAATTCATGGGTTCATAAAAGACATTTTGTTCTTATGCTAACCACAACAAAATGTTACGTAGATTCAACGGAATCATCTCATTGACGATAATACAGCATTAATTGATTTCAATACTTTACTGTGCCAATGTCTATTGATTAACTTCCACGTGTTCTATCCACCTCCCTATTTTATTACGTCAGCATATTAATTTTTAAAGGTCAGTTACACTGCATTGGCGGTGCATTTATGACTATGGCTTTGTAAGTTTGAGATGTATCAATGCTACAAGTGCATACTTCGGGCACTTCTAAATAACCACCTACCAGGATCTATGAATCAGCTCAAATGAGTCAACATGGATCAGAATTACCTAAAAGAGAAGATAATGCAAATACGTTCCTCATGAAAAAAGCGTTTCAAGATGTAGCAATTTTAGTTTATAGAGGAATCGTCATAAGTGAGTCTAACACTGATACCGCTTTTGATGCTTCTTGAAACACGTACAAGCACGAACACCATTAGATGATGCGTCCAAAAAGTTTTTTAAGTTGTGTTTACAAGCCACTCGCTTATTGGATAACTAGCCAAACGTGAAATGTAGCAAAAACATATACAGATTTTGAACTGAATTCCTATCAATCCTGGTCTTTGATCACAATAATTTATTATTTCTTGCCAGAAACAGAAGTTTCACCGATGAGCAAGAAAACAATTGCAGAAAATATTGATGATCGTCCAGTAATGTTCAGTCACAAGGACTTGGGGAACCGCTTCAATTTTCAGAATCATCTGAACAGCATTCCAATTATCACAATGCAAAACACCCAGCTGCATGGCATATAATCAAAGCTAGAAAGACAGTCTCCAAATTTCAGAATTTTGATTGATGAAATAGTCACAGAAAATGAGGGATTACGCTAGTCCTTATACAAAAAAAGACACTTCTATCTGAAAATTCTTGCGAGTGATATACAAACTACCTGTAATTGAATGATATTTCTTGGGAGGACAGATAACTATGATGTTACAAAGAAAGAAAATGAAACATGGATAAAGGGAAGGACAATTTGATTTATAATATACAGGAAACGGAAGCCGTCCAATTTTTACAGCTCTAAGGAATTAGACATTTTCACAAATACGAGAAGAAATCTATCAGTTGCAGGAGAATGTATGAGACTCTACATTTTCAGCACAAAATGTGAATTTTCTACTAGAAAGTTTCGAATGAGAGATCCGTAGTATCGATCGCGAAGAATACATAAAGTATGGCAATCCACCGAGGACAATTTGATTTAAAATATACCGGAAACGGAAGCTGTCCAATTTTTACAGCTCTAAGGAATCAGACATTTTTACAAATCAGAGAAGAAATCTAGCAATTGCAGGAGAATGTATGAGACTCTACATTTTCAGCACAAAATGCGAAATTTCTACTAGAAAGATCCGTAGTATCGATCGCGAGGATACATAAAGTATGGCAATCCACCGAAAGACGCCAAAAGAAAAAAGAAAAAAACATGCGGGAAGAAAGACAGAGAGACGTATGGAGCTACCTTGTCAGGGCGAGATTCTATGAGAAGTTCACTGCCGATCTTGGCGAGGCACGAGACGGCTCTGTGGAAGGCTTTGATCTGGTTGCCTGTAAGCGAGCACTCCATGGGAGCAGGAGGGAAGAAATTTTCAAAATGGAGTTAGTCTGTCTTCACAAAAAGGGAACTGTTTTCTGAAATACCCGCGGATACCCCTCCTCTTCAAAGAGCCCATTCCAGTTTAGGGTTTAGGGTTTAGGGTTTAGGGTTTAGGGTTTTCCTAGCAAAGGAAAAAGGTTGTCCTAATCAGGTTTTAAAAGATTAGGGTTTCCTAGCAAAGCAATAAGGTTGGCCTAATAAATTTTTAAAGGATTAGGGTTTCCTAGCAAAGCAATAAGGTTGGCCTAATCAAGTTTTGAGGATTTTAGGGTTTCCCTGCAGAGCAAGAAGGTTGGCCTCATCAAGTTTTGAGGATTTTAGGGTTTCCCTGCAGAGCAAGAAGGTTGGCCTACTCAAGTTTTAAGGATTTTAGGGTTTCCCTGCAGAGCAATAAGGTCGGCCTAATCAAGTTTTTAAAGGATTATGGTCTCCTAGCAAACCAATAAGGTTGGCCTGATCAAGTTTTAAAGGATTAGGGTTTCCTAGCAAAGCAATAAGGTTGGCCTAATCAGGTTTGAAAGGATTAGGGTTTCCTAGCTGAGCAATAAGGTTGGCCTAATCAAGTTTTAAAGGATTAGGGTTTCCTAGCAAAGCAATAAGGTTGTCCTAATCAGTTTTAAAGGATTAGGGTCGCCTAGCAAAGCAATGAGGTTGGCCTAATCAAGTTTTGAAGGATTTTAGATAAGGTTTGGCCTAATCATGTTTTAAGGATTTTAGGGTTTCCCTGCAAAGCAATAAGGTTGGCCTAATCACGTTTTAAGGATTTTAGGGTTTCCCTGCAAAGCAATAAGGTTGGCCTAATCAAGTTTTAAGGATTTTAGGGTTTTCCAGCAAAGCAATAAGGTTGGCCTAATCAAGTTTTAAGGATTTTAGGGTTTCCCTGTAGAGCAATAAGGTTGGCCTCATCAAGTTTTAAGGATTTTAGGGTTTCCCTGCAAAGCAAGAATGTTGGCCTCATCAAGTTTTAAGGATTTTGGGGTTTCCTTGCAGAGCAATAAGATTGGCCTCATCAAGTTTTAAGGATTTTAGGGTTTCCCTGCAAAGCAAGAAGGTTGGCCTCATCAAGTTTTAAGGATTTTGGGGTTTCCTTGCAGAGCAATAAGATTGGCCTCTTCAAGTTTTAAGGATTTTAGGGTTTCCCTGCAAAGCAATAAGGTTGGCCTAATCAAGTTTTAAGGATTTTAGGGTTTCCCTGCAAAGCAATAAGGTTGGCCTAATAAAGTTTTAAGGATTTTAGG